>JAJOOR010005544.1:0-64181 GCA_036250505.1 Solanum acaule | reverse complement strand
CTTGAGTGCTATCTTGAAGCTAGGTTTCTAAGGAACTAAGGAGTTGAAGATCTTGGTGAGTCCTCATAGCTTCGAGGACAAACCAACCATTTCCTTTATGTCTTTATTTTATGTTTTTGAGACTAATGTATGGGCTGTGTCCCATGAGTTTATTCTAAAAGTTGTATTAGATGGTTTGAGATAAAATATAGAAAGACTTCCGCTTGTTTTTATGAGAATGACTTCGATTGTAAAAGTTTTAAATTTTTTCGTATTTTCTATTATCTTATGTTCATGATATGCTAAGGGATTGAATGAGACCCCTTCGAGGTCAAGTATGCCATGCTACGACTAGGGGTTACCCCTGGGTCGTGACACTAACCTAGCAAGTATAATTCATGAACTAAGAGAATTTACACAAACTAGGGTTTTGATTTTTATACAAGGAATTAAGCAACATTTCCAGGAAAACATGTTATTTAGACTATGGATACTAAAGTAGCTAAAATCACCATAATTCCCAAGATTTTACAAACCCTAGGTCTAAACAAGTTATGTGGAATCAAGGAACTGACTGAATTCTAGGGACCTAGTGGATGAAAGAAACCCACTAGTGAAATCCCACATACTTGGTGACGAAATATATGGAGAAATCCTTTGGATTTCGGGGATGAACTTGAAGAAAACCTCTGCTTGTTCTTGGAAGACACTAGCGCCTCTTTCTCCTCTTTTCATTCTGATTTCGATTGTTTTAGGGGAATGAAGGTTTTGGGTAGTTTCTGACTAGATTATTATGCTAAGACTAAGTAAAACGACATAGTTTAGGTATTAAATGACGTATTTTAAATACCTAATGCATAGGGAAAGACCAAAACCACCCTGAATTTAAAGATGATGAAGTCCCATCCACGAGGCCACTAACGGACTGTTGATGGGACCAGGACTCGTCAAGTGGGTCGTAGTTCTTAGCCAGAGTCTACTGATTCTTGGTACGCCCATCCACGGTCGCTCCCCGGACCGTGTTAAGGATCACAATCTATGAAGGCCACCGTAGTTTTTCGCTTTGAGCTAGGGGTTACTGGGTCAGGTCGACAGACCAACCTACAACTCGTGAGTGGGACCACAGGTCGTCAAATGGGTCATGGTTTGACACTTGAGCCCTGGTGGCTTTGCCTAATTTCCAGGGGCTACCCTATAGCTCGTGCGGATATCTACGGCCCGTGGAGGGCTCCATGGTCCACCACATGTGGCTGGGTGCGAACCACGATGATAGTGACGGGTCGTTGTTCCTTTCACGGCCTGTGAACTCCTCCGTGGTTCATCAATTTTCTATTTTTATGTCATAGTTAGGTTTTGAGGTATTACAATATCTCCCCCTTGGGAACCTTCGTCCTTCAATGAAGTCTAAACAAGCTGAGTATGGAGATAAGGGGTATAATCTCTATTGCTGGGTACTAGAAGCTGATATCTAACTGAAATGAGTTCCATGAAAATGCAAATGTGCTGAAATGTAAGAATAACCGAGGGAACAAGATACTATTACGTCTCCTTAAACTAGAAAACTAAATTAGAGCCTAAATCATAAACTAGTGACTAAAATGGAGTCTAACTTAAAGAGTAGAGCCTAAATCATAAACTAGTGACTAAAATGGAGTCTAACTTAAAGGTCAAGGCATGACCCCCAAGGACCCCCCCCCCCAAGGGTCCCTGTGAAGGACCAAGGGGGCTGCCAAACACTGTCAAAATTGCAGCTTGGACCTACGGTTAGGGCAACCACGAACCGTGGGTGGATTCACGCCCTATAGGTGGGGGTCGTGGGTCCAGGCTGAGCCTCCCCTTCACTCTCCACCTCTCTGATGTAGTCCACATTTCTGCAGAACAAGGCCTGAACCCACCCACGGTCCGTGGGTGGGGTTCTGTGAGTGACACGTGTAGAATATCAAAATATTTTTAGTTGGAGTTAAGGGAGAGGTTTAAGGTTAATTCATTAACTAACTAGGTTTGGTTAATACTAATAAAGACTAACTATAAATACCTAATAGACCCTAAAACTAACTCAATTAACTCATTCATTCAAGACCCAAAAACAAAACAATTTCCCTCTCTAAATATTCTCTGTCTAAGACTCCACTGAAGAGCAAGAACAAGGTCAAGCTTAGGGTTCAATTTACAACCTTTTCACTCCAATTTCGTGAGCAAAACATCCACTAAGGTATGCTAATCTTGATCCATGGAGTTCTTTCCTCCATGGATCCCTTAAACTCTCCAATTTGAAACTAGGAAAACTCTCTAAAGACCTAGGGTTTTCTTCTAACCATGGATTCTTTGTCAAATCGTTTTCAAAGGTTAAATCATCATATGTTATGGATTAATTACTTTTTTTAGAATGTTTTTATGATAAATTCACCATGAATCCATGGAATCCCTCTAACCTAATTTTATGCATTGAATGTGGGTGAATTTGTGGTATAGTCAATTGTATTGAATTGTTCTTATTGTAAGGTGTTTTCTTGGTCATATTATTATTCATGTTGAATGTAATAACCCTACATTGAAAGGGGGAAGATGATCTTTGATCCAAGAGGGGTACTCTCGGCCGCCCAAGAGGACTGGCTATCTTTCTCTTTATACGCAATATCTTGAAAGGCAAAGAAAAAGATCTACCGTGGCCTTATGTTGGCATGGGATTTGGGTTACAAGCAGGTCATTCTTGAAACAGATTTAGAATATTGTTTGCATGCTGTGATTCATTTGATTTCCTCTAATCACCCTCAAGCACAACTGATCCAAGCTTGCAGGAATCCATGAGGTTTATGTCAAATTATGAGGTACATGTATATGCACTATATGAAAATGATTATAACCTTATTATTATGTTAATTGAAAGTTCATTCTCATAAACACATAATGATCATGATGTGAAGTTTCTTCTCACTATGTTAGGGTTCTAAGGTTGAAAGTCCATTCTCACCTAATGAACCTATGAGCTATTATTATTAATTGTGTTGGATGGAGGGTAAGTTACTACTTCATGCTTGTAAATTCAATTCAAAGACTAAATATGTAATTGTGGGAATTAATGCTTAGCACCGAGTGGATATTGAATATGAGATGGAAATACCCCCGCTAGAGAGGATGGATTTCTACAATGTATCTCATGAGATGGAAGCTCCCCACTCGAGAGGACAGATTTCTAGTAACAATCTCCGTATCCCATAACTATGTGCCCTCATAGGTCTTTAGCTAGTGGATCCACCTAAAAGCTATACACTTAGTTCTATCTTAGGCAAGTAGGACACCTCTTTTTGGTGTGGGGCATAACACCAGATTTCATGTGTAGCTCACATGGTCTATATCGGTTAAAGCTTATTCCCAAAGTATTAATGACGGTGAAGTATTAACTATGTTTATTTAAGGAATTTACTTAGCATAGGTAGGATTATGGGGTCTTACTTTGAGAGTATTCATGATGGGATCCTATTATAATGTGATGACTTATACAATGGTTATTCTTATGATACATGCTTTTATTCTAATTTTTATTATGATTCTCAAACTTTACAAAGATGCATACTCTTCAACTAAATTGTCCCTTTTTGTATATTTTCATGATTTTGTGCATGATTATCATGCTTAGTAGAATAATTGTGCTAACCCATATTTCTTTTATTTTTCTATCAAGTATAGGTTCCGGCATGTGAGGAGATTGTCCCTTCTAGTTCAAGCTTGGGTTTACTACTATTCAAGCTTGTGGTATTTCCTCACGAATCCCTGTACTAGTGCTTTCGTTGTTGTACTAGACATTTTTCCTATTCTCTATTGTAAGGGAAATGACCCTATTGTTTTGAGATTCTTATTGTAGTTGATGGCCTCATGAGACTATGTCTAGATTCTGCTTTAATTTTATAAAGATTTCCTTAAAGACTTGAAATTGCATTTTATTCTTTATTATTCTATACTTATGTGATGATGATAAGCTAAGTGGCTTACTTGGGTCCTTTCGGGGTTCCATATGCCATGTTACATTTAGGGGGTACCTTTGGGTCGTAACAAACTTGGTAATCAGAGTAAAAGGTTTAGAATGATTCTAGGATGATGTCTCATAAGCCACTTCTAGTATAGTCTTGTTCATAGTGTGAAGCGCGCCACATTTATTAGTGAGAGGCTATAAGATGTTAGTAACTTACACTTCTTTCATACTCTTAACTCGTGCCATAGAGTTTAACTCTATAGAGTCTTCCTTCTAATCCTTCTTTTGTGTATTCAAGAAATGAATATACGAAGGGCCAACAGAAGAAGGGTGGAAGAGAAGAATGCGGATCAAGGAGTTCCTCAAGGGAATCAAGTTCCTCTAGATGAACAAGTTCTGGTGGATCCGATAAATGTGACTCAAGAAAAATTTAGGGCTTTAATGCAAATGATAACCCAAGCCATGACGGCCCAAACTCAAGCTATGGCCGCCCAAGCTCAAGCCGTAACAAATCAAGCCCAAGCTATGATGGCTCAAGCCTCTAGGGATGTTGAGCCTCATGTGAATCCCAATGTGAGTTCTATGGATTCGAGGTTGAGGGATTTTTCTAGGATGAATCCCCCCAAGTTCCTTGGTTCTAAGGTGAAAGAAGATCCCCAAAGATATTTTGATGAGGTTAGCAAAATACTTGGTGCTATGGGAGTGTCTTCGAAGGAAAAGGCGGAGCTAGCTGCCTACTAACTAAAAGACATAGCTCAAATTTTGTATAAACAATGGAAGAATGAGAGGCCAAGAGGAACGGGTCCTATAAGTTAGGAGGTGTTCAAAGAAACATTCCTTGATAGGTTTTTCCCCCTAGAGTTGAGGGAACAAAAGTTGGTGGAATTCATGAACCTTCATCAACGGGGTATGAGTGTGAAGGAGTATTATCTCAAGTTAACCCAACTATCCAAGTATGATCCAACCTTGGTGGCAAATTCAAGGGCAAGAATGAATAAGTTTGTGATGGGGGTGTCCGGTTTGGTTAAAGAAGACTGTCGTACGACAATGCTCCATCATGACATGGATATCTAAAGGCTCATGGTATATGCTCAACAAATTAAGGAGACAAAACTAAAGAAAATGAATAGAGAAGTAAAGAGGGCTAGAACCGATGAAGGGAGTTTTTCCAATACTAGGTCCGATGGACAAGGTCGACCAAGGTTCAAGCAAAGGTTCTCCAACCAAAGCTCCTCTAATGCTCCTCCAATGGTCAATAAGGATAGGGTGCCTAATCCTAAGCCTCAAGGTTGAAATAGTGATGGGTATTCCAAGGTCAAGCCTACTTGTGCTAAATGTAGTAAGAAATATGATGGCAAATGTCTTGTCGGTTTGGGTATTTGCTATGGTTGCGGTAAGAGTGGGCACCAATTGAGAGATTGTTCAACACATTCGGCTAAGGGCAAGGAAGATAAGAAAACTCCTCCAAGCGGTTCAAAATCTAATGCTCAAAAGCGAAACCACTTTTATGCTCTTCGATCCCAAGAAGACCAAGAGTGCTCCCGGGACGTGGTGACCGGTATGTTGCAAGTCTTTTCTATTGATGCATATAGTTTGTTAGACCCCAGTTCCACATTGTCTTTTGTGACCCCTTTAGTGGCTATGAAATTTGAAATACTCCCCGAAGTCTTATAGGAACCTTTTTCGGTTTCTACCCCGATTGGTAAGTCCGTAGTGGCTAAGAAGGTCTATAGAAGTTGTCCTATTTCCTTGTCTCATAAAGTCACGTTGGTAGATTTAGTAGAGCTAGATATGCTTGATTTTGATGTAATTTTGGGGATGGATTGGTTGCATGCATTTTATGCCTCAATAGATTGTAGGACCCGCGTGGTCAAATTTCAATTTCCCAATGAGCCAATTTTAGAGTGGAAAGGGGGGAATTCTATTCCTAGAGGTCAATTTGTTTCATGTCTAAAAGCTAGAAAAATGATCTCAAAGGGGTGCACGTATCACATTGTTAGGGTAATGGATATTGAGTCCAAAGTCCCTTCTTTAGAGTCGGTCCCCATGGAGAGTGAGTATCCGGAAGACTTTCCCAATGACTTGCCCGGTATTCCTCCCAAATGGGAAATAAACTTTGGCATTGATCTTTTGCCGGATACACAACCCATATCGATCCCTCCTTATAGAATGTCTCCGGCCGAATTGAAAGAGTTAAAGGAACAATTAAAGGATTTGCTAGACAAGGGTTTTATTCAACCAAGCATCTCTCCATGGGGTGCTCCGGTATTGTTTGTGAGAAAGAAGGATGGGTCCCTTAGAATGTGTAGTGACTATCGCCAATTGATAAAGGTGACTATAAAGAATAAGTACCCTCTTCTTAGAATTGATGATTTGTTTGACCAACTCCAAGGGGCTAGCTACTTTTCAAAGATTGACCTACGTTCGGGTTATCACCAACTAAGGGTGAGGGGGGTTGACATTCCCAAGACGGCATTCTGAGCAAGATATGGTCACTATGAATTCCTAGTAATGTCTTTTGGTCTAACAAATACCCCGACGGAATTCATGGATCTAATAAATAGGGTGTTTTGACAATATCTTGATATGTTCGTAATTGTCTTTATTAATGATATTTTGATATATTCAAGGAGTGAGGTTGATTATATGATTCATTTGAGGATTGTGCTGCAAGTTCTTAAAGACCACCAATTATATGCAAAGTTTAGTAAATGTGAGTTTTGGTTGAGGTCAGTAGCTTTTCTTGGCCATGTGGTATCTAGCAAGGGTATTGAGGTAGATCCCAAAAAGATGGATGCGGTCAAGGGATGGCCTAGACATTTGACTCCTACCGATATTAGAAGCTTTTTGGGTTTGGCCGGTTATTATAGAAAGTTTGTTGAGGGGTTTTCCTCCATTGCTTCTCCGTTGATGGCTTTGACTCAAAAGAAAGCTAAGTTTGTGTGGTCAGAGGCTTAAGAGAAAAGATTCCAAGAGTTGAAAAATAGACTTACTTCCACTCCGGTGTTGACCTTACTAGAGGGTACAAAGGGGTTTGTTGTATATTGTGACGCTTCTCTAGTGGGTTTGGGATGTTTCCTTATGCAACATGGTAAAGTGGTTGCCTATGCTTCAAGGCAACTCAAGGTACATGAGAATAACTATCTGACCGGTGATATTGAATTAGCGGCGATGGTGTTTGCATTGAAAATATGGAGACATTACTTGTATGGGGTCCATGTAGATGTTTTCATCGATCACAAAAGCCTCCAATATGTGTTTACCCAAAAAGACTTGAATCTCCGACAAAGAAGGTGGTTAGAGCTTTTGAAAGATTTGATATGAGTGTCTGTTACCACCCCGACAAAGCTAATGTTGTGGCGGATGCCCTTAGCAAACTATCCATGGGTAGTGTGACTCACATAGAGGATGAAAAGAAGGAGTTAGTCCGTGATGTGCATAGGTTTGCCCGGTTAGGTGTCCAACTAGTTGATTCTCCAAAATGTGGTTTCACGGTTCATAAGGGTTCTGAGTCATCTTTTGTTGTAGATGTGAATCTAAGCAACACCTTGATCCCATTGTGATGGAGATGAAAGAATCGGTACTTGGGAAATGCGTTAAGGCTTTCTCCCAAGGGAGAGATGGGGTGCTTAGGTACCAAGGTAGATTATGAGTTCCGGATGTTGATGGGTTGAGGGAGCAAATCTTGGAGGAAACTTATAGTTCTCTGTATTCTATTCATACGGGAGCTACTAAGATGTACCGTTATCTACGGGAAGTCTATTGGTGGAATGGAATGAAGAAGGATATTGCGGGATTTGTAGCAAAATATCCTAATTGTCAACAAGTTGAGGTTGAGCACCAAAGGTCGGGAGGTTCATTGGAAGATATATCCATTCCCACTTGGAAGTGGGAAGAGATGAATATGGACTTTGTTGTGGGTTTGCCTCGTACTAGAAGGCAACATGATTCTATTTGGGTCATTATTGATAGGTTGACAAAATCGGCCCATTCAATTCCCATCAAGGTTTCCCTTTCGACGGAAGATTATGCTAATTTGTACATAAGGGAGATAGTGAGGTTACATGGGGTTCCCTTGTCTATCATTTTGGATCGGGGTACTCAATTTACTTCACATTTTTGGAAGTCATTCCAAAAGGGGCCTGGTACTAAGGTGAAGCTTAGCACCTCTTTTCACCCTCAAACGGATGGTCAAGCGGAGCGTAACATTCATACTTTTGAGGATATGTTGAGGGCGTGTGTTATAGATTTCAAGGGTAATTGGGATGACCACTTGCCATTAATAGAGTTTGCCTACAATAATAGTCACAATTCAACTATCGATATGGCTCCTTTTCAAGCCTTGTATGGTATGAGGTATAGATCTTCGGTGGATTGGTTTGAAGTAGGTGATGTTGCCCTTATTGGTCCCGAGTCGGTGTATGATGCCATTGAGAAGGTTCGACTCATTAGGGAGAGATTGAAAACGGCTCAAAGTAAGCAAAAGTCCTATTCCGATGTGAGGAGGAGGGACTTAGAGTTTGAGGTAGGAGATTGGGTCTATTTGAAAATCTCACCCATGAAGGGTTTGATGAGGCTTAGGAAAAAGGGGAAACTTAGTCCCTGGTTTGTAGGCCCTTACCAAATTATGAAACGTATTGGGGAAGTTGCATATGAATTAGACTTGCCAAATAAGTTGGCCCCGGTTCACCCGGTGTTCGATGTTTCCATGCTTAAGAAGTGTGTTGGGGACCTGGAGTCCATTATCCCTTTGGAAGGGTTGGGTGTTGATGAAAGTCTTTCTTATGAAAAGGTCCCGGTAGAGATTCTTGATCGACAAGTTAAGAAGTTGAGAAATAAGGAAGTTGTCTCTATTAAAGTTTTGTGGAGAAATCACTCAGTTGAGGGTGCTACTTAGGAGGCCGAGGCCGATATGAAGTCCTGATACCCTCATATTTTTCCTTCTTATCCTACTCAAGCTTGAGGTAAGTAGTTCCTTAAGATTTCCTTGTTTGGGAGTCATGTGTGAATTATGTGTTTCTCATGGTTTCCTTAAATGATGCATGTTCTTGATGAAATTCATGTTTAATGTGAAAATGAGTTTTCATGATTTATGTTTCTCATGTTGTTGTGCATTTACTATAAGTTGCCTATTTGACTTCATGAGATGTTTTGATGAACATGCTTTAGTATGCTCTTGAGAGAAATTGCATATTGGCTCCATGATATGGTGTTGAGCATGATTTTAATTGGAGAAGTGAGCTCCTCCTTTGAATATGAGAAATATTGAACTTTGTGCATATTGGGTTGTAGATGTAGTGCCTACTCCCTAATTATGCATTGATCATCTTTGAGATGGAGTTGAAGTTGCCTCCTTTGAATAAGGTGCATGTTGTGAATAGTGCATTTGTATATTGTGCATATTTTGATGTTTCATGCATGATGGGCTGCTAGTCTTGAGTCTATAATTCCTTAAGGTGTCTAGATGGTCATTCGAGGACGAATGTCCCCAAGGGGGAGATATTGTTACGCCCCCTAAAACTAGAAAACTAAACTAGAGCCTAAATCATAAACAATTGACTAAAATGGAGTCTAACTTAAAGAGTAGAGTCGTAAAATAACCTCTGTTAAATAGTACTAGAATTTTTGGGTATAAACGTCAAGCCATGACCCGCAAGGACCCCCACCCCCACAAGGGTCCTTGAGGAGGACCAAGGGGGCTGCTAAAAAGCTGTCAAAATTGCAGCTTGGACATATGGTTAGGGCACCCATGAATCGTGGGTGGACCCACCCCTCGTAGGTGGGAGGTCGTGGGTCGAGGCTGAGCCTCCCCTTCACTCTCCATCTATCTGATCCACGTTTGTGCAGAATAAGGCGTGAACCCACCCACGGTCCTTGGGTGGGGTTCCGTGAGTGACACCTGTAGATTAGCAAATTATTTTAGTTAGGATTAAGGGAGGGGTTTAGGGTTAATTAATTTACTAACTAGGGTCGGTTAATACTAATTAAGACTAACTATAAATACCTAATAGACCCTAAAACTAACTCAATTAAATCATCCATTCAAGACCCAAAAGCAATACTATTTTCTTCTCAAAATATTCTCTCTAAGACTCCATTGAAGAGCAAGAACAAGTTCAAGCTTAGGGTTCAAGTTCCAAATTTTTCACTCCATTTTCATGAGGAAAACATCAACTAAGGTATTATAATCTTGATCCATGGAGTGTTTTCCTCCATGGAGCCCTTAAACTCTCCAATTTGAAACTAGGAAAAGTCTCCAAAGACCTAGGGTTTTCTTCTAACAATGGATTCTTCCTCAAATCGTTTACAAAGGTTAAATCATCATATGTTATGGATTAATTACCGTTTTTAGAATGTTTTTATGATAAATTCACCAGGAATCCATGGAATCCCTCTAACCCTAATTTTATGCACTCAATGTGGGTGAATTTGTAGTATGGTCAATTGTATTGAATTGTTCTTGTTGTAAGGTACATTCTTGGTCATATTATTATTCATGTTGAATGTAATAACCCTACATTGAAAGGAGGAAGATGATCTTTGATCCAAGATGGGTAAGGCATGAGGTTTTTGTCAAATTATGAGGTACATGTAGAGGCACTATATGAACATGATTATAACCTTATTATTGTGTTAATTGAAAGTTCATTCTCAGAAACACAATGATAATGATGTGAAGGTTCTTCTCACTATGTTAGGGTTCTAAGGTGGAATATCCATTCTCACCTAATGAACCTATGAGCTATTATTATGAATTGTGTTGGAGGGAGGGTAAGATACTACTTCATGCTTGTAAATTCAATTGAAAGACTAAATATGTAATTGTTGAAAGTAATGTTTAGCATCGAGTGGATATTGAATATGAGATGGAAATACCCCCGCTAGAGAGGATGGATTTCTACAATGTATCTCATGAGATGGAAGCTCCCCGCTAGAGAGGATGAGTTTCTAGTAACAATCTCCGTATCCCATAACTATGTGCCCTCATAGGTCTTTAGCTAGTGGATCCACCTAAAAGCTATACACTTAGTTCTACCTTAGGCAAGTAGGACACCTCTTTTCGGTGTGGTGCATAACACCAGATTCCATGTCTAGCTCACATGGTCTATGTCGGTTAAAGCTTATTCCCAAAGTATTAATGAAGGTGAAGTATTCACTATGTTTGATTAAGGAGGTTACTTAGCATAGGTAGGATTATGGGGTCTTACTTATGCATGGCACAAGTAGACTTTGAGAGTATTCATGGTGGGTTTCTATTATTATGTGATGACTTATACATTGGTTATTCTTATGATACATGCTTTTATTCCAATTTTCATTATGATTGTCAAACTTTACAAAGATGCATACTCTTCAAATAAATTTTCCCTTTTTGCATATTTTCATGATTTTGTGCATGATTATCATACTTAGTACATTAATTGTGCTAACCCATATTTTTTCAATTTTTCAATCAAGTATAGGTTCTGGCGTGTGAGGAGATTGTCCTTTCTTGTTCAAGCTTGGGTTGAATACTCTTCAAGCTTGTGGTATGTCCTCATGGATCTGAGGACAAGAGCTTTCATTGTTGTAATAGACATTTTTTCTATTCTCTATTGTAAGGGTTATGACCCTATTGTTTTGAGATTCCGATTGTAGCAGGTGGCCTAATGAGACTATGTCTAGATTTCGCTTTACTTTTATAAAGATTTCCTTAAAGACTTGAAATTGCGTTTTATTCTTTATTAATCTCTACTTATGTGGTGATGAAAAGCTAAGTGGCTTAGTTGGGTACTTCGGGGTTCCATGTGCCATGTTACGTCTAGGGGGTATCCTTGGGTCGTAACAGATACTGAGGCTCAATTACACAAGAGTAAACTGAGAAACTGGAGAGGAACTATTACTTTAAGCTGAAACAGAATCGGAAGGGAAGAGGTGATGATACTTGGACATCATGGCTGCTTCTACTTCCGAAGTAGCTCCCTCTGTGGATTGAATCCTCCTCAAAACCTTTACTAAAGCGACTTCCTTATTTCACAACCTACGAACCTGACGGCCGAGAAAATCAGCTGGCACCTCTTCATAAGTGAGACTATCCTTCACATCCACACTCTCTAGTGGTACTATATATGCCAGATCACCCACACACTTCTTCAACAAGGAAATGTGAAAGACTGGATGAATCACTGTTATTTCTGCTTGCAACTGTAACTCATAAGCCACATTACCAACCCCTTTTTAGGAATTTGTAAGCAAATCTGGGACTGAGCTTGCCTTTCTTGCCAAATCTCACTACCCCCTTCATAGGTAACAACTTCAGGAAAACCCAATCATCTATTTCAAACTCTAAGTCCCTTCTTCTCACATCTGCATAGGAATTCTGATGAAAACACAATTCGGTAACGATTTTTATCTTTTTATGATGTTTAGCTAAAACCCCAATTCTTGGGGTGTGATTAATTATGTGATTATGGGTTGATTTAGCTGCTGGGTATTGTTAATTGATAGTGTTAATGTTGTTTAAAAGTGATTTCATTCAGTAATTGTGGCTTAATCTAAAGAGTTGTAGTTGTAAATGCAACTCTACCTTCATGTTTTTGGCTTGCTCGAAGAAAAAGGTTCTAAAACCAAGATTACTTATTTGATGGTCTGTGGGTATTGGGTTGTCATAGGTTCAGCTCGAGAGAGTGAATCCTAAACCCTTTTCCACACATTCATCTCGAGAGAGAGAATGGACAAAAGCGAAGGCTGTTCTTAATTGCTGCTTATTGGTGTTCGAGAGAAACCAATTTGATTCAGGGTGAATTGTTCAAGAGAAAGTTTATCCCTAAAAAGTCTAGCTTATTCAGTGATTTACAACTATTCACTATTAATTACAATCACCCTTTTGTCTAACTTAGCTCATAATCCAATCACATCCCAAGAACCCATTTCTATATTTGTTATTTTCATATTATTTGCTATTGTATCTGATAGTTGAAACCAATCCCCATGTTATATTACACTTCTATCACCACAAATTTGAACCATGTTTTTACTCGTAAATGTTTTTAGCTATGATTGACTTGAGCATATTTATGCTTTTCTATTGATTCTCAAATACGTACCACTCCCTGTGGGATTCGACCCCAACTCACTTAGTTGGGTTATATTACTGACTAACGATCGTTGGCACTTAGTATTGGATGAACTGTCTTGATACGTGAAATCAAAATGGCACCGCTGCCGGGGAGTAGGGTTACTTGAGAATTTTTAGTTAAGTTGAATCTTGTTCTTGTTAGTTATAGTGAACTTACTTAATTTTAGTTTTGTTTTGCTTGTTTGTATGTTGAAACAAAAAGTATGAATGTGAACGGCAGCAATGGCAACCAAGTAGGCCATCAAGATGACATTGGAACCCTCAATGATGTTAATGAGCCTGATGCTAATAACCTCTATCTCATGGGAGGTATTAGTGTTATTCTCTTGCCTCTGGCCGAAGGGAATGCGGTGTTCCACATAACAACTACTGTGTTGCAGCTCTTGCAATTGAAGGGCCTGTTCAGTGTTTGGCTCATGAGGATCTCCATGGGCATATTAGAAACTTCATGGATATATGTGGACCATTCTCATTCAAGAACATCTCCCAAGAATCGGTCCGATTGAGGTTGTTCCTGTTCTCTTTGATGGGAGAGACATGTAAGTGGCTGGCTGAATTGCCACGTGAATCAATCAAATCACTTCATGAGAGGAGTTGGTCACTGCATTTCAAGTGTATTTTTTCCCTCCTTCGAAGATGATGACTCTTCGGGACATTATTCAGAGCTTCAAGCGTTTGGAAGGCGAACCAATTCATGAAACTTGGCTGTTATTCAAGAAGTTGGTGCTTCAATGCCCCACTTATGGCTTGCCTGAAAATGTGTTGCTGCAATATTTTTACTGGAGTCTTGACTCGGTAAATAAGGGTGTTGTTGAACAACTTTCTCCTGGAGGTTTGATGCAGCAACCTTATGTGACAGCAACTTAGCTTTTGGATGGCATGACTACCATCAATCGGGCATGGTATACCCGTGAAAACCAAGTCTCCCCTCTCACATTTAAACTGACCAAGGAGCAGATGGAGAAAGATCAACAGAGGGACCAAAACATGGCCAAGATCATGACACAACTTGTCATTTTGTCTAAAAATGACATGAGGGGTGGTGCTCGAAGTGTCAATGTCGTGGGTGTCGGGTGTGCTAATCTTGAGGAGGCAAAGTTTCACTCTTTGTACAATGAAGAAGTGAATTTCCTAGCCAACCAAGGTGGTGGTTATCGGTCAAACTACCCGAGGCAGGGTTGTAACCAAGGTAGGAGCAGGGATGAAGGTTGGAAAGGTTGTGACAGAGAATGGAGGGACCAAAATCTTAATTGGAAGGATGGGGAGAAGGATAGATATGTGCCTCCCCATGAGTGCCAAAGGCCAAAGGATTCAGAAGGTGGACGATCTGAGGATATGCTCTTTAGTATCCTCAACAAAGTTGAAGGGTCGGACAAGATCTTATAAGAGATGAAAGAAGACGTGCCGACCCTTAGCCAGACCGTTACTTCCCATTCAATATCGATCAAGTAGTTGGAGACCCAAATGGGTCATATCTCATCTCATTTGAACCCGAGATAGCAAAGGGGCTTGCCTAGTGACACTATGGCTAACCCCAAGAATGAGGTTTGAGTGTGGATTTGCGTCATGCCACAACGTTAACTAAGGATTTACTTGGGAGGCAACCCAAGTTTTATTTTCTTTCTTTTTAAGTTTGAAATAATGGTGTGTTGTTAGTGAAGGTCGAAATGTTGAATGTGGTTGAAAAGTGCAGGTTGGCGAGCTTAAGATCCAGTAAGCGTATCGCCGAACAAGTCGGGGATCTCGACCTAGACCGCCGTTATACTCAAGACAATTTTAAATTGGAGTCTGTAAAACTTGGTGAGCCCAAGAAATGATTGGCCAATCGCCAACCAGGTCGGCGATCACGATCTAGTTCGCCGTTTGGACTCCCAAATTAACTGGAGGTCTTGTAAAAGTCAGCGAGGTAAGTGACCACTCGGTGAGTAAGACTAATGTCGGTGAATGGGCGAGAACTGGACGGTTTTTAAAGGCCAAAGGTTTAAACTTTCAAACTCTTTCACTTTCCCTTGATGACTCCACAAATTGGACTCATTTAGGGCATTATTTTAATAGAAATAGTGTCCTCAAATTGTTATTTTATCTCAATATCTGATGAAAACTCTTAATTTTTAGGTATTTGAAGTTTGAGTGAAAGCATCGACACTTACTCGCAAAAAGGAACAAAAAGGCTGAAAAGAACGAAGAAACTGAAGCCTGAGCTTCGCCAAGCACACTTGGCGAGTCGCTGAAGGGACATACTCCTCCTTTTGTTCCAGTATGCAAAGCCCTGAAGGAAGAGGATAAAAGAGGCGATGAAAGGAGCAGTCGGCATGTCGCCGAACAGTTCCGCGAAGTAGGGATATACCGCTCAATGATCCAGGACACAAACATGCTGAAGGCAAAGCACAAAAGGTGATGAACCAAAAGAAGGGCGAATCGCCGAGTTGATCGGCCATTCCGACTAATGTCATCGAATGACCCGCTGCAACACAAATTTTGAAAACTATAAATACTCGTTGAGAGTTATAGCTTAGTATCAGATTTTAGTATCATAATATTTTCAGTGTGAAACAATCAATATAATTTTAGTACTTTTTCTCTAAGTTTGAGAGGGTTTTGAAACTTGAAGAAGAAGAGGGTTTCATTTCCAAGGATTTGGACTTGGGTCTCTCGGATTCTTCACTCTTGGCCTGTAACAAGATTTAAATCTCCATACCTATTTGAATGCAAGCTCATTTAGGTATAAATTTATATCTCTTGATGTGTGGCTAAAAACCCCAATTCTTGGGGTGTGATTTAGCAAATATTTGTTGATATTATTGTTGGGTTTTATTTGTTGATAGGTTAAATGTATTTTAATGGTGATTTCACCTAATGGTTGTGGTTTAATTTAATGGGATTGTAGTTGCAAATACAAAATCACCCATGTGTTTCCGGCTTGCGAGAGAGAGGTCGCTAGACTGATGGCCTAAGGAGTGGGTCGACATGAGGTTCATCCTAAGAGGGTGAGCCCTAGTCCCATATCCTAACACTCAGCTCGAGAGAGTGAGTGGGGTAAGGCGTAGGTTGGCCTTCATGCAGCAAATGGGTGTCCGAGAGGAACTCATTTGAAACGGGGTAAGTTGCCCGAGAGGGAACTTATTTCCATTTAAAGCTTAGCCTAGTCACTATTATCTTGAAAATTTCCTATCGAAAGTAAGTACCCAACGATATATATCAATATATATTGCGGTCACACCCCAAGAACTTCTCTCTATATTTAATTTTTCTCTTTATTTTTGATGTTTTAGCTATACTTGTGACAAACCCCCATTGATATTTGACACTTTTGTGTCACCCCCTTTAATTTACTAGGCATTCATTCGTGAAAATCATTAGCTATGATTAGCTTTAGCACATTTGCGCTTAACCACTAATTTTCACGCCCACTCCCTTGGGACATGACCCAAACCCTTGGTTGGGTTATTATCCTATTGCACGATCGTAGACACTTGCATCGGAAGTTGTGACGTTGATCACGTAAACATCAATCACTTTTAATCTTTCCAAACTCACACCCGACATTAGTTTCAATATGTCTTACATTTTTAGAGTGTTTTAGTCGTTGATTGTGTGTTCGGAGTGGATTACTTTACCGCCTAGCATTGCAATCTTCATTAATCGGCATCAAGGGTTAGTTTTCCAAACCCCGAGTTTATTCCTAGAATTTTGTACTCATTTGCAATGATTTTATTTTGTCGAACTGTGATGGGCCTCTCTAATAGTGTTAGTTTGTTTGAATGCCTGTTTTAATTTGAGAATCTTTCCCGTATTGCTTATATTGTTGAATTCTCGTGATTTTTCGAGCCTTAAAATCTATTAAATCTTGTAGGGTTGTGCTTGCATGTTGTTGGGTCTAGTCAGGTGAAGTCTAAGTAACCCATAGTTGTGCCAAATGATGTAAGTTTACCAATGATAGAGCGGGTGACGTCATTCTTAAGGGCACAAGTCGTCAAATGGCCAAATTTGGTAAAATTTGGGAGAAGTTTGAGTATCTCGGGGTAATGGGTGTAATGGGTCTGACCTTAATTTAATAAGTGCATGCTTTGATTTTGTTTTCGGGGGTTACGGGGTTGAATTCAAGAAGTTGGGTTGAAAGTAGGCACGTTGGGTCGTTTGGCGAGCTTGGTCGAGCTCGCCGAACCACTCGGCGATTTGCCGAAGTTCCCCATCTCGCCTTTAATTTCATGCTAAATGAGTAGTTGAATTCTGTAACTTTCGACGAGAACCTTGAGGTCGCCGAAGGCACTCGGTGACTCGCCGAAAGTCTTCTTGATCGCCCTTTATCTGCACCACTCAACCCTTTTTGCAGTGTACCTTTCAGCGAGATAATCCTTGCTCGCCGAATGCTATCGGTGGTTTACCGAGGGGCCTTTCCATCACCGACATGCCAAATTTTTTTGAGAATTTTGAGTTGATCCTTTCGGCGAACCTGATCTAGCTCACCAAAGTGATTCGGCGACTCACCGACCTGTTCGGCGAGTCTGTTTGCAATTATTTTTATGTGCTTTTGATTGAAGTGTTTTGAACTTTTTCCCAATGTTTTGTAGACATGGCCAGACCTAAGATTGCTGGTAGAGACATGCCACCCCACAAGAGAGCTAAGGGCATAACACTAAATGAGGATGCAGCTGCATCCAGGGCCAAGTCGACCAAACTTCCCACAACTGGTGGGAAGGGAAAAGGCAAAGGGAAAGTGATGTTCGACGTAATCAACTGACACTATTTAGGTTCAAGTGCCAAACGATTGCGTGTAGTGATATAACCTAACCAAGGGCTGGGATCGTTCCCACAGCGAGTGGTTTCGGGAATTAATAGAAAAATAAAATCAAGTTCTAATTAGTCATAGCAATAAATATTAACGAATACTAAATCTAAGGAGTGACGCAAGCTTCAATTATCGATGGGGGTTTGTATTAATTAACAACTAAAAAAACTAGTAAAAATATAAGGAAATGATATATGGAGTTGCTGCATTAAGCACATAGTTGTTGCATTAAGCACAACCTCCGCCTTAGCCCATTCACTCTCTCGAGCTGCATATGTGGGAGAAGGACTAGGATTCACTCTCTCGAGCTGAACCCATGGCGACCTAATACCATTGGCTATCAATTTATTAGTCATAGTTTTACGACCTCTCTCTCGAACAGGCCAAAAACACTAAGATGAAATCGTATTTGCAACTACAATCCCATTAAGTTCATACACAACTACTAAACGAAATCACATTTAAACAAAAAATAAACCAGCAACATGCAAGGCCCAACAGATAATTTAACCTATATTCACAAAATCACACCCCAAGAATTGGGGTTTTAGCTAGACATGTAAAAGAGATAAAAAGTTATACCAATATCAATTTCCACCAACTGGGTATGAAGAATTAATTCTTAGAACATGTCAAGAGTGAAGAATCTTCGAGACCCACGTCCAATTTCTTTGTGTTGAAACCCTTTGAATCTTCAATGTCTTAGAAAAAAGTCTCCAAAACTTCAACTCTCCAAAAACTATAAAAAGTTTGAATAATAGAAGTGATATGATATGACTACTAGAAATTTAAACAAGTATTTATAGTGTTTGAAAATTTGTGCTGCGGAGGACCATACGGCGCAGTTAGTCGAGATCGCCGATATGCACGGCGATCCGCCTTTTGGTCGATTTCATCGCCTTCCTGCTTTAGCCTCAGCCTCTTCGCGTTTTGAGTCGTTGGGTGATATGGTGATGCTTCGCAGAACTGATTGGTGACGTGCCGACTGCTCCATTTTATCGCCAACTTGACCTTTCCCTTTAAGGCTCAGCACACTGGAACAAAAGGCGATCTCCAGGCCCATCGGTGACTCGCCAACTGGGCTCGACGATTTTTAGCTCTTCATTTCTTCGTTCTTTTCAGCCGCCTTGTTCCTTCTTGCCAAGTAGTGTCCATGCTTAACCTCAAACTCTAAATACCTGAAACTTAAGGATTTTCATCAGATATTGAGACAAAATATGCATTTGAGGTTAAGCATGGACACTAGTCCAAATTATGGACTCATCAACACCCCCAACTTAAATTTTTGCTTGTCCTCAAGTAAAACTCAAGTTCGGTAGTCCAAAAATGATGTCTCAAACAGTGCTACACAATACTCAACCATGAATGTACACAACAAGACTCACCTTACTCATCCAAGAATCAATTGTATACTCAAAGACTCAAGTTGTGACACCCCATTATCAAAGATTCTCAAGCTCACTATACTTTCTTCAAATGCAAGTTCGAGCTCAACAAAGGTATTTGAATGCCCTCACACAAAGAATGATTCCATATTCACACACAATGGTTTAATCATTTAAAATTCAGGAATCAAATGCAACGCTCACTCTCACAAAGAACAACATAATACATGCTTTTTTACCCATAGGTTTGCCCGTATTTTCCAATCAACAATTGTTTTAGCTCACTCAAGATCAAAAAGGTCTTTTCAAGGCTTGTAATGGGGATGAGTGCAAATGTATGTTCATTTAGGCTTAGTGATTTTCATCCTCGTGAAATGTGGTGCTTTCAACACTCTCTTTCCTCTTCTTTCATCATTTTCTTTAGTGCTCATAAGTCATCCCATTATTCACTTCCATGAATTGTTCAGAACCCCATTTCTTTTGACATTGCTCCTAACTTTATTTCACAACTTTTTCTTTTTATTTTCTCCTGTCTTTTTTTTTGTATGTAGGGGTTCCTTTTTTCTCAACACCATGGGTTAAAAGGAAATTTTCTTGCATTTCTTGACTTGCCTTTTCTTTTCACCACACCCCCAATTTAGGCTTTTGGCCTAAGTTGTCTATTCAATCAACCACAAATCACGAGAATTATGGGTAGTGGATTTAATAAAGGTCATATTTTCACCAAGTTTCTTCCAAAGAAAGGTAAGGCTCAAGGGGTGTTCAAAAGAGGTTCACACTCACAAGGTAGGCCACAAAAGAGGTATATGTCAAATTGTCTCACACTGTTCGAAGTTGCCTAAGGTCATATCAAGAGATAGCCTTACTTAGTCGACTGGACCAACGGGGCAAATTTTAGGCGTTATCATGCATGGTTCACAATAAGCTCATCACACAAGGCATCGATACCAAAGTCAAACAAGACTCCACACTTTCGCTAGTGTGCAATGTTCATCACAAGAGAATCAATTCGATAATTGGCTACGCACAACGAGATGCAAAGAGTTCACATATTGACTATGTAACTTCAATTGGTCTCATCATAGCCGCACATTCATGTTCCTTTAATTATGAGCAATATTTGAGTCATCGATATTGATCAAAACCGAGACTCAAACTAAAGAACAGCTACATTCCACACGTACAAGAGGTGGTGAAAAATTTGGAAGGGTCAAAATCATTTACAATTTAAAACAAAAGGAGCCACAAGCTAAAACATTCGCTAAAAACAATATAAAACACAATTTTAACCACAACAACCCAACTATATAAACAAAACACGAACATCAAATTCACACAAAAGGTGGGCCTTACCCCACCATAAATAAAAACCATTTGTCCTCAAATGCAAATGAATTAAAAATATCAAAAAAGTGAAAAGAAATAAAGACAAAGAGGGAGGTAAAAAGGGAATCCTGCCTAAATAATTTCTCCATCTGTCTGGGCATCAGTACCCGATGCCTCACCTTGAGCCTAGGAATCAGTTCTCGAGGTCACCCTGAACCTAGCCATCAGTGCCTGAGGTCACCCTGAGCCTGGGTATCAGTGCCCGAGATCACCTCATGAGGAATAGAAATTCTAGATTCACCAAGTTCTGTTGATTGTGAGTCTGCCAGAAAGACATGCACCGCCTTGTAGAATCCCCTAGCCCATAAAGGAATATTAGGGTCTAGGGTAATGGATTTCCTGGCAGAAGTGGGCCTCTTGCCCTTGCCTTTCCCAATAGTTGTGGGTAGTTTCGAAGCATTTCCTTTCGACGTAACTGCATCCTCCTTTATCACAATCCCTTTGGACTTCTCTTGAGCTGGCATTATTCTTTCAGCAGCTTTTGATATAGTCATGTCTGCAAAATCTCAAAGAGAAGTTAGAGAAACTTAAACAAATGCTCATCAGAACAATTTCAGATAGACTCGCCAAACAAGAGGGCGACTCACCAAATTTCTTGGGTGAGCTAAATCGAGCTCTCCTTAAGGATTAGGTCTAAAATCTCAGCAAATAGGCGATGGGAAAACCACTCGGGGTGTCGCGGTTAGCTTTCGGCAAACAAGGGCAAGCTCGCCGTTCTCGTGCACAAAGGCTAAGAGGTGCAGATAGAGGGCGATAAAAAAGACTTTCGGTGAGTCACCAAATGCTTTTGGTGACATCAACCTTTTTGCCAAAAGTTACAGAATCAATCACCAAATAAAACACGAAATCACAAGCAAGATGGGGACATTAGGCGAACCACCAAGTGGTTTGGCGAGCTCGATCCAGCTAGCTAAACGGCCCAACATGCCTATTTTCAACCCAATTTCTCGAATTCAACCCTGCAACCCCCAAAAACAAAATTAAAGTATGCACTAGCACAATTAAGGTAGGACCCATACACCCAAACACAACCCCTCAAATTTTAATCCAGTTTACGACATGCAATTACAAGAACTCAACAGTGACAACTACTCGAGCAAGATTATCAAATTAAATCATGCATGTAAACAATCTAATCTTATCAGGTAGGATCAGAACACTTCAACAAGATTAGTCTATTGGAAATGAGTATAAATTTTGATAAAATAAACTTGGGGCATAGAAAACCAACCTTTTTTGTCGATAAAGAGAAGATTGAAGCGCTACGCGACAATGTAATCCAATTCCGATCACAAATCAACTCTAAAAATATTGTAAAAATGCGAAAATATAGGAAGTATCATGCGGGTGTGAGATTGGGAAGATAAAAAGTGAGGGAAAGTGAATGAGGTTAAACTTTTAATTCTTTGGTCTGCAAAATCATCCAGTTTTTGCCCAGTCGGCGACATTAATCCAGCCCACCTATCCTCTTGGCGATTCGCCGAGTGTTCATTTACCTCCCCAAATTTTACAGAACCTCCAGTGAGTGTGGGGGTCCCAACAGCGGTCTTCGTCGAGATCACCGACATGGTAGGCGATTTGTTAATAATTTCCCTAGGCTCACTGAGTTTTACAGACTCCAATTTGAAGATTTCTTGAGTCAAATGACGATTTAGGTCATGTTCGCCGACCTTTTCGGCGACTCGTCGACCAGAATTGTTGCCCGCCACCCTGCACTTTTTCAAACATTTTCCACACTTCAACTTGTACAAACAACACACCATTATTTTACCAAAACATAAATAGAAAGCAATAAAGGGTTTTGGGTTGCCTCCCAAACAACGCCTTAGTTAACGTCGCAGTACGATGCAAGTCCACCTTCAAACCTCATTCTTGGGGTTAGCCATACTATCACTAGGCAAACCCCCTTGTTGTCTCGAATTGAGATGAGACAATATATGACCCATTTGGGTCTCCAACTGCTTTATCGACACTGAATGGGAGGTGACAGTCTGGCTAAGGGTGGATACATCTTCTTTCATTTCTTTCAAAAAAAATTCTGACCCTTCAACTTTGTTGAGGATAGGAGAGAGCATTTCCTCAGACCTACCACCTTCTGAATCCTTCGGCTTTTGGCGCTCATGGGGAGGCACATACCTGTCCTTCTCCCCATCCTTCCAGTTATGATTTTGGTCCCTCCATTCTCTGTCGCAATCCTTCCAACCATCCTCTCTAGCCCAACCTTGGTTATCACCCTACCTTGGGTTGTTTGAACGATAACCACCTCCTTGGTTACCTAGAAAATTTACCTCCTCATTATACAATGTTTCAACCTTTGTCTCCTCAGGATTTGCACACCCGATACCCACAACATTGACACCCCGAGCACAAGCTCCCATGACATTTTTGGACAAAATGTCAAGTTGTGTCATGATATTGGCCATGTTTTGGTCCCTCTCCTGATCTTTTTCCATCTTCTCCTTGGTTAATTTGAATGTAAGAGGGGAGACTTGATCTTCACGGGTGTACCAAACCCGATTTATCATGGTCATGCTATCCAAAAGTTGAGCTTCTATCATGTAAAAATTCTCAAATAACACCACTCCCCAGCAGCGGCGCCATTTTGATGTTTGACTTAATCAACTGACATTATTTCGGTTCAACTGCCAAACGATTGCGTGTAGTGATATAAACCAACCAAGGGTTGGGATCGTTCCCATATGAAGTGTTTTTGAGAATTAGTAGAAAAATAAAATCAAGTTCTAATTAGTCATAGCTATAAATATTAACGAGTAAAAACATACTAAATCTAAGGAGTGACGCAAGCGTCAATTATCGATGGGGTTTCTATTAAATAACAACTAAAAAATAGAGTAAAGATATAACGAAACGAGATATAGAGACGGGATACTTGGGATGTGATAGGAATACGGGATAAACTAGACTATCGGGTGCAAGCTTTTGATAGTAAATTGTTGAACATTTGTGACGAGGCTAGACTATAGTGGGGGTAAATTCTCTCCTGAGCCACTTACCCCGAATCAACTCGGTTTCTATCGAACACTGAGTTGCCGCATTAAGCACCTCCTCCACCTTAGCCAATTTACTCTCTCGAGTTGAACCCATGTCGACCCAGTACCACTGGCTATCAATTTAGTAGTCTTAGTTTTACGACCTCTTTCTCGAGAAAGCCAAAAACACTAAGATGAAATCGTATTTGCAACTACAATCCCATTAATTTCATACACAACTACTAAACGAAATCACATTTAAACAACAAATAAATCATCAACAAGAAAGACCTAACAGATAATTTAACCCATATTCACAATATCACACCCCAAGAATTGGAGTTTTAGATAGACATGTAAAAGAGATAAAAATGTATACCAATATCAATTTCCATCAATTGGGTATGAAAAATTAAGTCTTAAAACTCGTCAAGAGTAAAGAATCTTCGAGACCCATGACCAATTTCTTGGAGTTGAAACCCTTTGAATCTTCAAGGTCTTAGAACAAAGTCTCCAAAACCCTCTAAATCTTAAACTCTCCAAATGCTGTAAAAAGTTCGAATAATAGAAGTGATATGATATGGCTACTACAAATTTAAACAAGTATTTATATTGTTTGAAAATTTGTACTCCGGAGGACCATTCGGCACAGTTAGTCAAGATCGCTGATACGCTCGGCGATCTGCCTTTCAGTCGATTTCATCGCCTTCCTGCTTTAGCCTTCAGCCTCTTCGCGTATCGAGTCGTTGGGTGATATGGTACTGCTTCGTGAAACTGATCGATGACGCGCTGACTGCTCCATTTCATCGCCAACTTGACCTTTTCCTTCAGGGCTTAGTATACTGGAACAAAAGACAATCTCCAAGCCCATCGGCGACTCGCCAACTGGGCTCGACGATCTTCAGACCTTCATTTCTTCGTTCTTTTCAGTCGCCTTGTTTCTTCTTGCCAAGTAGTGTCCATGCTTTGCCTCAAACTCTAAATACCTAAAACATAATGATTTTCATCAGATATTGAGACACAATATGCATTTGAGGACACTAATTCTATCAAAATATAGCCCTAAATGAGTCCAAATTGTGGACTCATCAGAAACAACCAACGCCACCGAAGCACAGCTTCGATAGTGATAGTATTTATGCCACCCACCTCACTACTTGTGAGAGTGAGAGTGACCACCAATAGTATGGGACTGTAGCTTCTGAGGACGATGAGCTAGTAGCAGCACAGAGGGCAGAGCTGCTATCCAAAAGGATGAATGATCCATCTAGGATCAGGACTCATCAGGCTACCACTTCTCCTACTCCAACTCCAACACAGGTTGTAGTCCTAGCAGGCTATACAGGGTCCTCCTCCCAAGTCGATGATCTAATTAAATACTAAGGGGCTGAGAACGATATTGAGAAGAAGCATGTGTCCGCTGATGGGGTGATTGATAGGTACCAAAAGATTTTGAGTTGTCTGAAGTCTCATAATTTCTAGATCTTCACCAAGCCCTGTGGCCCATATATTCCAAATTGGGTCCGGGCGTTCTATGGTTTTTATGGGGCCTTGATACCATAGAGAAAGAAGCAGGCATCAACATTTAAACTGGTTGACTATGTAGTTGTCTGGGAAAAGAAGGTCAAGTGTGACAGTGAGGCTATTAATGATGTCCTAGATTGTCCCAATGACACTGATGATGAGTGCCAGCATCTGATTAGGACAAAGACTCTGGATAATATGAAGAAATAGTTGGGTCCGCTCATATCAGACGGTACTCCCAAGTGGCTGAAGATTGGAAAATCAATTGAAAAGAAGGATCTAAACATTACTACTAGGTTTTGGTTTGGCTTCATCAGCAGCACTATCATGCCATCCCAGAACGAATCGATCCGCCGCCTAGCCAAGGCAGCATGTATGGGTTGCATCATAGAGGAGGCAAGGATAAATCTGGGGATCACTATAGCATATGAGATGGTCATGAGGGCCAAGCAGCACCAGACTTTACTTCCCTACCCGGTGTTGATCACAGAGCTGTGCAGACGGGATCGAGTCCCTAGAGATGCAAAGAAGGATGTGGAAGTGATGCCCACATCCTCTACTGATATCTTGAGGATCGAGGTAGAATATTTGAAGGATGAGGTGGAGAAGGAGAAGAAGGCTGCCCCGGTGGATTCTTCCCCAGTCATAGACAAAAAGACAGCACTTGCATAGGCATTTTTTCCTACTCCGGCCCCTGGGACTTCAGGTACTTCTAGTGTTGTTCCTTTTGACACTCCAAGTTATTTTGCTGCTGCACTGCCTCCTAAACATGCTGCTGTTGTTTTCCTGACCCCGCTCACTCAGGCTGCATTACTCCGGATGTGGTAGCTTGCCCATTCTGCCGATCGTCGTGCTGCTAGACTCGAGGCCTCCATTTTAGGCATGATTCAAACTCCCCTGGCTGATGTTGTGACACCATTGAACGCTACCATTGATGCCCTTGTGGCTAGGATAGCGGTGTGTGAGTGTGGCCAAGGGGCCACTAAGGAGGTGACGACTTTGAAGGCCGCTATTGCTGCACTACAAAGTGATATGGATCAGCTGAAGTCCATTGACATGTCCATGATATTCGGGACGGTGGAGATCCCAGATGTACCATATATGCCTCCGGCTACCACCAGAGATGAGGTTAGAGTTGAAGAGGCAGCTAATCCCGAGTCTGAGGGTGAGACTAATGAGGAGATTCTTGAGGTGGCTGGGGAAGCTTCGTATGAGGGCCTTACTAAGACTGAGGAGGACATGGTAGATGCAGTTGTGCAGGCTTCTTTGACGGATACAACCTTGGCTGACCCTAGTGCAACTACTATACCTTCTGAGGTGACTCCTAGAACTGATGCCCAAGTTAAGAGTGATGCACCGGGCACTGATGCCCAGACAGATGGAGCGTTTGTTTAAACAAGATCCCTCTTTACCTCCCTCTCTGTCTTCCTTTATTTTGAATTTTGGATACTTGTGCTTGCATTTTAGGACAAATGATTTTTATTTGTGGTGGGGTGAGGCCCACCTTTTTTCACCTTTTGTGAATTTGGTTTTGTTTATATATTGGGTATTCGAGCTTAAATTGTGTTTTATATTGTTTTTTGTGGATGATTGAGCTTGTGGATCCTTATTTTAATTATAAATGAATTTTGACCCTTCTAAAAATAAATAAATTGTGCCACCTCTTGTTTGTGTTTGAATGTGGTTGTTCTTTTGCAAATTTGAGTCTCGGTCTTGATCAATATTGATGACTTGAATAGTGCTCATAATCGAACAAAAATGAATATGCGGCTACGATGAGGCCAAATAAAGTTGCATAGACAATATGTGAACTCTTTGCATCTCGTTGTGATTAGCCAAGTATCGAATTGAGTCTCTTGTGATGAACATTGCGCACTAGCAAAAGTGTGGAGTCTTGTTTGACATTGGTGTCAATGGCTTGTGTGATGAGCTTACTGTGCACCATGTGTGATGACACTGAGAATTTTTCCCGTTGGTCCGGTTGACTAAGTGATGCAATCTCTTGATGTGATCTTAGGCAACTTTGAAGAGTGTGAAACAATTTGACATTACACCTCTTTTTGTGACCTACTTTGTGAGTGTGTGAACTCTGTTTGAACACCCTTTGAGCCTTAACCTTTTCTTGGAAGAAACATGATAAAATTGTGATCTTTCTTGATCCATTACCCATAATCCTCATGATTTGTGGTTTGTGTGAATAGCCAACTTAGGCCAAAAGCCTTAGTTAGGGGTGTGGTGAAAAGAGAAGGTAAATCAAGTAGTGCAAGGAAGTCCCCTTTTGACTCATGGTTTTGAGAAAAATGGAACCCCTCCACATTAAAAAAAGAGAAAAAGAAGAAAAGAATGAAAAAGAAAAAGAATGAAAGAGTTGTGGAATAAAGTTGTGAAAATGCAAAAAGAAATGGGGTTGCCAACAGTCCATGGAAGATGAATAATGGGTGACTTTTGAGTATGAATGAGAATGATAAGGAAAAGGAATGAAAGAGTTGTTCACACCACATTTCGTGAGGATAGAACTCACTGAGCCTAAATGACAATACCTTTGCACTCAACCCCGTTACAGGCCTTGGAAAGGCCATTTTCATCTTGAGTGTGCTGAAACAATTGTTGGTTGGAAAATAAGGGCAAACCTATAGGTGAAATCATGCATTGTGTTCATCTTTGTGAGTGTGAGCGTTGCATTGATTTCAAAGCTTTAAATTGTTGAACCATTGTGCGTGAATATGAAATCATTCTTTGTGTGAGGGCACTTGATCACTTTTGTTGAGCTTGAACTTGCATTTGAAGCAAGTAGTGTGAGCTTGAGATTCGTTGGTAATGGTAAGTCACAACTTGAATCTTTGAGTGCACAATTGATCCTTGCATGAGTAAGTTGAGGTTTTTTGTGTGCTTTCATGATTGAGTCTTGCGTAGCACTGTTTGAGACATCTTTTTTGAACTACTGAACTTGAGTTTTACTTGAGGACAAGAAAAAGTTTAAGTTGAGGGTTTTGATGAGTCCACAATTTGGACTCATTTAGGGATTTATTTTAATATATTTAGTGTCCTCAAATGCATATTTTGTGTCAATAACTGATGAAAATCCTTGAATTTCAGGTATTTGGATTGAGGAACAAAGCATGGACACTAGTGAGAAAAAAGGAACAAGGCAGCTGAAAGAATGAAGAAAAGAAGGCCTGAGGATCGCCTAAACCATTGGGCGAGTCGCCGAACGGGTCAGCGATGTAGTGCTATATCACCCAAAGTTACAGAACTTAGAGATACTGAAGGCCAAAGTAGAAAGACGATGGAATTGACCAAAGGGAGGATCGTCGAATGGATCGACGATCTCGACATTGCTCTGAATGGTCCTTCGTAGCACATTTTTTGGCAACTATAAATACATTTTTAAATTCTTAGTTTTGTATCTATCTATCAATTAGTATCTAGTTTTCAAAATTGAATTATTATTGTTCAGTTTTGTTTGAGAGCTTAGAATTGAGTTTTTGGAGACAATATTTCCTTAGCTTTAAAGATTTGAAGATTTCCATTTATGAGAAATTGGAAGTGAATATTGAAGATTCTTCATCTTAGACCTTTGTAAAGACAATATTAATCTGACCAAGTTGATGGAAATACAATTTGGTAACAATTTTTATCTTTTTATGATGTCTAGCTAAAACTCCAATTCTTGCGGTGTGATTATGTGATTATGGGTTGATTTAGTTGCTGGGTATTGTTAATTGATAGTGTAAATGTTGTTTAAAAGTGATTTCATTCAATAATTATGGTTTAATATAGAGGGTTGTAGTTGCAAATGCAACTCTACCTTCGTGTTTCTGGCTTGCTCGAGAGAGAGGTTTTAAAACCAAGATTACTGATTTGATGGTTTGTAGGTATTGGGTTGTTATGGGTTCAGCTCGAGAGAGTGAATCCTAAACCCTTTTCCACACAGTCATCTCGAGAGAGTGAATGGATTAAAGCAAAGGCTGTTCTTAATTGTTTCTTATTAGTGTTCAAGAGAAACCAATTTGATTCGGGGTAAATTGTTCGAGAGAAAGTTTATCCCCACTAAAGTCTAGCTTATTCACTGATATACAACTATTCACTATTAATTACAATCACCCATTTGTCTACCTTATACCATAATTCAATCACATCCCTAGAACTCGTCTCTATATTTGTTATTTTTGTATTATTTGTTGTTGTAGGTGATAGTTGAAACCAATTCCCCTGTTATTTGACACTTGTGTCACCACAAATTTGAACCATGCTTTTACTCGTAAATGTTTTTAGCTATGATTGACTTGAGCATATTAATGCTTTTCTATTGATTCTCAAATACGTAGCACTCCCTGTGGTATTTGACCCCAACTCACTTAGTTGGGCTATATTACTGACTAACGATCATTGGCACTTAGTATTGGATGATGTGTCCTGATATGTGAAATCATATATCTTTTTGATCAGAGGTTGAATCGATCATTAGAAGAAGAATTAAGCCAATTTTCAGTTTACTATTTGAAGTTTTCCAAAGTCTCAACTTGGTTCCGGCCTTATTTCTTAGTGAATTTATGGATTTGAATACTTTGAACACTGATTTTTTGTTGTAAATTCAACTTGACTTCTACATGGAATAGATAAAAAGGGTATCCAATTCAAATCAAGGCACTTTTTTTTATTTGTCGATTAGATGTGCTCGGCAGATGCTAAAGCCAAAGCATGATGACAATAATTGATTAAGCGAAGAATAGGTTGATATTTGTGGATCTTTAGGGTTTGATCTTGTCCTCAATGATTGGTGCAATCTAAACTATATCACTCCATCTACGGTAGCCTACTTGAGACTACCCTGAATATCAAGGCCTTATCCATACACCATGGAGGGGTTTAAAGTTACTGAAGTTGTAGATGTCTTTTTCACACGCAGAGAAAACGATGAGGAGGTTTGGTGTGATGTAATACCCATGGAATTTTGTCACTTGTGTTTGGGAGCCAATTGGTATAACAAACATAGGGTTCCAAACAACCAAAAATTGTCAAAGTATGTTATGGATCAATGGGAACATATCTATTTCCTCCTCTTAAGGTGAAAACCGAAAGAAAAAAGATTGAGAGGAGTAAGGGAGAGAAAGGTGGCAACCACAGAGCAGAAAAAAGAGTGGTTGAGTTTAGTGAAGTGAGGGGGTTGCCACAATCTCAATCTAACCTTTTTGTTTATCCTTCACTTTGTAAGGTTTCTTATGTACGTACAAGCATGATGAATAGAGGAACACAAGTTCCCAACAAATATCCTACAATTGAAGGTGTGAGGGATGCACTTTTGGGGTATCCAAAAATTCCTAAGGGAGTGTCATTCCAAGGTAAAGAAGATCTTTCTTGCGATCGTCAAGGTACAATAGCTAAACTTAACAGTTTTACAATTGCAAATGAACAAAGTGTATGTGATAGCTTGTCTTTATGTGAGCCTAAGGTTTCTTTACCATGTGTTGATAATGTACATGTTGAGAGTGTGGATACACTAGTTGATCCTATTGATGACCGAATTGATTCTTCTAGTAAGATCGTTTGTGTCCATCTAGTGTTGACACCCATGCTTTAAGGGATAGTTAACTATCATGTGATAATTGGGTTGATCAACATGCATTTGTGTCACGACCCGAGCCTACATCCCGGATGTGACACGATGTACAAGACTCCGAAAAGTCTCATACAAGCCTCATAGCATGTCATCACATAAGATAATAGAAATTTAGTGCTGAATTTAAAACTTTTCTTTACAATTGAAGTCATTTTCATAAAAGCAAGCGGAAGTCTTTCTATACTTTGTCTCAAACAATCTACAATACTTTGAATAAAACATTAGGACATAGCCCATACAAAAGCTCTAAACATAATATAAAAGATATAAGGGAAATAGTAGGTCGGTCCTCAAAACTATGAGGACTCACAAATTCTTAAACTCCAAGCTCCTTAGAAACCTATCTTCCAAGAATAGGACATCAAATCTTCAAACCCTACACTTTGGTAAAAATGAAGAAATATGGGTTAACACATTTAATGTACTAAGTATGACAGCCATGCAAAAATCATGCTTAAAAGGGATATTTTATTTGAAAATCATGCTATATGCCAGTTTTGAGAAAACTTCATGAACATAAGTATAAGAGGCATAAGATACAACATAATCAACATACAAGCCATTTCATCACATTAAAGGTTTCACCTTAAGTAACCTCAAGCTATACTTTGTGCAATTCATGAATAGCGTCCCATACCACTATCCACATTAAGGCCACCAAAAGTGAACTTACCATTCCTCATTTTCATCCTTAAACAATACTCATACATAAGGAACATAAACATTTCATTAGTCATGACAAGGAAGTTACTCATAATACAATCCAAGTAAAGCATGCATCATTACATTAAACATTTAAGTCAACACTCTTCATTAGCTTCATTAAAAGCACATTCGTTCATCAGACATCAATACATTAGAGAATCAAACCATAGTCCTCTCAAATCCTACTCGTGCAATGCATGGATAGCATCCCATTCATAGACCCACACTTCATAGAACCTCTCAAGTACCCATAGCACATATCTCACATGATGGGAATAAGCATTAACCGACATACACCATGTGAGCTTAACATGGAATCCGATGTCTTACCCCACACCGAAAAGAGGTGGTATACTTGCCTAAGGTAGGATGATGTTTGCGTAATCAAGACACAACTTCCGATTCAAGTGTCTACGATCGTACAATAGTTTAGTAACCTAACAAGAGAGTGGTTTTGAGAATTAATAGAAAAATAAAATTTAGTTCTAACTAATCATAGCTAAAAACATTAACGATTAAAAACATTGTAAATTAAAGGGGACATAAGAGTGTCAATTAACTCTGGGGTTTTGTCACTAGTAAGTAAAAACAACAAAATAAACAAGGATTTCTAAGTAATGAGATGGGATCCTTGGGATGTGACGGGAATATTGGTTAAGCTAGATTATTGGGTACATGATTAGATAGAACATTCATAAAATAATTGTGACTTGGCTAAACTTTAAGGGGGATAAGCTCTATCTCGAGCAACTTACCCCGTTTCAAATGCATTCCTCTCGGACACCCACTTGCCGCATGAAGACCAGCCTACGCCTTAACCCACTCACTCTCTCGAGTTGAGTGTGTGGACATGGGACTAGGGTTCACTCTCTCGAGCTGAACCTCATGTCAACCCACTCACACTGGCCATCAATTTAGTACTTTTAGTTTTACAACCTCTCTCTCGAGCAAGATGAAAACATATAAATAAACTTGTATTTGCAACTACAAATTCATTAAATTGATCCACAACTACTAAACGAAATCAGAATTAAACTACGATTAAACTATTAACAAGCAAGACCCAACAATTATCTTAACCCATATTTGCTATATCACACCCCAAGAATTGGGGTTTTTAGCCTCACATGTATAAGAGATAGAAATTTATACCAAATTGAGCTCGGATTCAACTGGGTATGAAGATTTAAGTCTTGATACATGCCAAAATTGAAGAATCCAAGAGACCCAAACCCAAATCCTGAAGATGAAACCCTTTGGAACTTCAAGGCTTCAAAACCCCTCTCAAACTTAGAACAAAAATATCAAAATGTACTATTCTATATGAAAATTATAATAATTGTTTGACTCCTAAAACTACAACTCTAACTAGTATTTATAGTTTTCATAGATTTGCGTTGCAGCGGATCATTCGGCGTCGTTAGTCAGAATCACCGATCAACTCGGCAATTCTCCCTTTGGTGTAGTTCATCGCCGTCTTGCACCAGCCTTCAGCATTGTCGTGCTCTGGGTCATTGGGCGACATGGTATTGCTTCGCGGAATTTCTCAACGATGCACCGACTTCTCCTTTTTTCCGCCGAATTGATCGTTCCCTTCAGGGCATAGCACAATGGAACAAACGGCGAAGAAAGACCCTTTGGCAACTCGCCAAGTGGACTCGGCGATCCTCAGGCCTTTATTTCTTCGTTCTTTTCAGCCTTTTTGTTCCTTTTTGCAACGTAGTGTCCATGCTTTCCTTTAAACTTCAAATACCTGAAACTTAAGGGTTTTCATCAGATATTGACATAAAATAAGCATTTGACGACACAATTTCTATTAAAATATAGACCTAAATGAGTCCAATTTGTGGACTCATCATAGGACCGGTAACATGTTAGCTTAGGTGGATCCACTAGTTAATAACCTATGTGGGGACTTAGTTATGGGATGAGAAACACGTTCATTGAAACCTGACCTAACGTAGGGAGAGCTTCCATCTTACCATATCCACTCGATACTTAGCCTCCATTCCCATAGAGTAGTTCATTCACTTTAACATTATTGTACTTAAGAGGGCTACCAACATTAAGTCAACCAACCCAAAGTACATTACACATGAAAGGGCCACCACTATTAGGTCTACCAATTCAAGGTACATTATAAGGATAGCTCATTGAATCCTCAAGAAAGGTCCACCACCATTAGGTCTACCGATTCAAGGTTCATCATTTCACACATGAAAGGGCCACCACCATTAGGTCTACTGATTTAAGGTTAATCATCACATTAGTTTCTAGACTGATCATGAAGGGCTACCAACATTAGTTCTACCGGTTCAAGATATAGCCTAGAATACTTCATAATTCATTTATGAAAGGATACCAACATTAGGTCTACCAATTCAAGGATTTTAGTTCATTTATTTATTCAATCATAGACTCCTCATGGAAGGTCTACCAACATTAGGTCTACCGATTCATGTTCATTTAGTCAAGATACATTAGTTACTCAAGAAGAGGATACAACGCCTACCAATTCAAAGTAGATCATTCCACATGCCTTTCATTCACACAAGAAAAGGGTGCCTAAGCCTACCAATTCAAGCACACCAATTATCATTACTTTCATTTATACTAGAAGAGGATGCCTAAGCCTACCAATTCAAGATACAACATTCACATTGAAGAAACCTTTCACATTCTATCATCTTCATCCATGAGTGTTAATTGAGAATAAGCCTTCAATCATAACATAATTGCATTCTAAACATGATCATAATACTTTCATTGAGATCACACACATATACTTCTTATCATGATTATACATAGATCCTTCATGAAATTTCCCACCAATGCTAGGAATCAATCTCAACCCAAACATCTAGAATACTACATTAGATAAGGGAAATAATGTCACGACCCGAGAGCACCCCCTAGTCGTAAAATGGCATACTAGACCTCGAAGAGGTCTAAGACAAGCCTCTTAGCTCATTCATTGCATAGAAATAGAAAATAGTGCGGATTCAAATATTTTATCTAAAACCAAACTATTAAAAATCTCATTTATAAAGCAGTGGAAATACTAAGTCTCACATGGCCATCTTAAGACAAACTTTAACAAGATAAGGTCACGGCCTTTTAGAATCAAAATACTAAAACGTCTATACCAAAAGTTTTAAACATAGAGGAACTAGAACGATGAAAGTCTTTGTCCTCGACATATGAGGACATATCATAAGAGGTCTTGAGAGAACTCTAATCCCAAGCACTTCAAAGCTAGCTAGAACCAATCACTTGCCGGAATCTATACTTGTAGTAAAAATAGGAAAATATGGGTTAGCACACAAAAATGTACTAAGTATGATGACCATGCTTTAAAAGGGACACTTTGTTGAGAGTCATGCTAGTATGCCATTTTTGATAAAAACTTCTTGAGTACAAGTATAACAAAAATAATATAAGTCACAACCAACATACAAGACATTATCCACATTATAGACATTTTCTACATATAAACCGATTACCTTTACCTTTTCAACTTCACCCCAAGCAACCCTCAAGTAACACTTTGTGCAATGTATGGATAGCGTCCCATACCACTATCCACACCTAAACATCACCCTAAGTTCACCAAAAGTGAACTCACCATTAATCATGCTTCATATTACAAGTAATCATACTCAACTAGTACCAACATACAACACATAAGAACATGAGTCAAGTAAGTCATCTCATCATCTAAGGACCTATATCTGAGGTTACCCTAAGTTACACCTAAGTAAGACATGAAGTGGCAGCCCATACTACCTCTTCATACACACCTAAGTGTTCCTCAAGGCTACAATAAAAATGAACCTTTACAATTTAATACAACATGCTATGTAACTCATTCATCATTTCATTTAGACAATAAGTCAACCATCTTCATTAGATTCATTTAGGACACCTTCATTCATTTAGAGTACTTTCACACATTTAGTCCTTAGGGCTTAGAGAACTCACTATAGTACCTTCAAAGCCTACTCGTGCAATGTATAGATAGCATCCCATACTACTACCTACACTTTCTAGTACCTATCAAGTAACTAGAGTGCACATCTCACAAGATGGGAATAGGCATTAACCGACATAGACCATGAGAGTTAATCATGGAATCCAGTGTCATAAACCCCACACCGTGGAAGGTGTTCTACTTGCCAAGGGTAGAACTAATACACATCCTATGTAGGCACATAGTTTAGGGGATATCCAAAAATGTTCATTGGACTCTAGCCTAACATTGGGAAGAGCCACCATCTTAACCATATCCACTCGGTGCTTAGACTTAGTTCCCATAGAGTAGTTTCATTCACATTAGTGTACTAGAGAGGGCCACCAATATTAGGCCTACCGACCCTAAGTACTTTTACCATTAAGGTCCACCACTAATAGTTTTACCGTTCAAGGTACATTAAGGATAGTTCATTGATCTTCCTATAGAGAGCCACCACCATTGGGTCTACTGTCTCTAGGTTCATCAATTCACACAAGAAGGAGGACACCACCAGTAGGTCTACTAGTTCAAGGTTTCACATTCACATAGGGTTCTAGACTCAATATGAAGGGCCACCAACTTTAGGTCTACCGATTCAAGTCATAGTCTAAAATACTTCATTAGTCATTTATAGAAAGGCTACAAACATTAGGTCTACCAATCAAGACATTCATTCATTCATGCATTTATGAAGAGGCAACCAATAAGGTCTACCAATTCTAGACATTAAGAAATCAAGTCAAGATACATTCATTACTCAAGAGATGGATGCCTAAGCCAAACAAATCAAGAGATCACATTCAATGTAGCTTTTATTTATCAAGAAGAGGGCACCTAAGTCAACCAAGTCAAGATAAGACATTACAATAAAGAAACCCTTCACATTCTACTATAAACAAGTGTTTAGTAAGAATACACTTTCAATCACAACACATTCACATTCCATATAAGATCATCATTCTACCATTGAAACCATAAGTATAACCTTCACATCACAATCATTTTCACAACATCATGACAATACTTCAATTCCTCGTATAATGCCTTCAAAGCAATGATCACAATGTACATGTAAGTAAATACCTCCACCTTTCAAGTGGATCAATATACATTGTAATGTAAAACACCTCCACCTTCCAAGTGGATCAACAATTCAATATTAATTCTACTACATGAGAATTAGGTCACAACTTACCCTTCTCCAAAGCCATAATCACCATTACTAAATTCTCCAACAATTCACCATAGATTGGCATAGATAATAATAGAATTCAATAATATAACTCAATCTAAGCACAATTCCATCAATCATTCATTCATATACATCAAACCCACTTCATAAGCCAAATTTAGGAATTTAGAGAAATCATGGGTTCATAGAGTTTTTCACCTTAAAATCATCAATTACACATCAATCTAATCATATTTTATCAATTGAAAACGTTTGATGCAAGAACCCATGAGATTGAGTGAAATCTAGGTTTTTGGTGAAACTTGAAAACCTTGAAAACATCTTGGTAGTTGACTCTAGGGTGAAAACTAACCCTAGATAAAGGATCACCATACCTTATACTTGAAGAATCCATCGAAATTGAAGTAGAAACACCTTGAAATCCCCAACCCTAGATAGAACTTGACCTTGATGTTCAATGGAGTTCTAGAGAGAACTCTTTGGGAGGGAAGGGTTTTGTTTAAGGGAAATTTTGAAAAATGAATTCTAAATTAGGATATTAATGTTTTAATACACTTAAAATTATGTTAAAATACTTAAAATAACCGTCCACACATTAATAGGGACTTGGGGTGAATTTACCAATTCACACCTCACTTGGCCGAACTTGCACCAGCACAATAGTTCCCATTCACGGATCCAATCCACGGATCGTGGATTGGTTGAGGGCTCGTGCTGTCAATCTGTGGTTTGGGACTGAGACTTGGTGTTGGGGCTCATGACCTACGGAAGCCATCCACGAACCTTGGAAGGACCTACTGGGCGTGAACCCCATCCGTAGGTCACCCTAAGTTGACAAAATCACTTGATTCAAGGGGTTTTGGGGGTTAGACTTGGTGTCCTCCTCTAGGACCCTTAGGGTGGTCCTTGGGGAGTCGTACCTTGACGTTCAAACCCTAAACACCTCAACCATTACTCGGTACAACATGAAACACCATCGAAACTCAAGACGAACACAAACGAACAAACGTCAAGCTCTAGTTTCACTAGTTCATTTTTAGGGTCGTTACATTATCCCCCACTTAGGAACATTCGTCCTCGAATGACACTTAAAACACATTAAGGGTAACGACTCAAGACTAGAAGCCCACAATCATACATGCAATATCAATAAAATGCACATAACTAGGAGGAAACATCTACACCACATCATAAAGGCTCAAACAAGTTCATGCAATTCAATAAAGTAGGCACAACGTCTACTAACTCATTATGCATCAAAGCTTCACATTTCTCATTTCATTGGATGAACTTCCTTCTCCAAGTGACATCATTCTCATTACAACATCTTTATCCACTCTATGCAATTTTCTCATGAAAGCACATTATGCATTTCTTTCAAGGACACATTTAAGCATGCTCAACAAGTCAACTTATGCAACATTTAAGCAACTCATCATAGATGCATATCAACATGAGGAACACAATTTATGAAAACATATTTTCTCATTGAAACAAGAATTCAACTAGAACATGCATAACATAAGGAGACTATGGAAACTCATATTCACACAAGACTCCATGACATGTAGCAAGTTACAAGGAACTCTAGGTCACAAGCTTGAATAAGAATATAAGGAAAGAGATAAGGATAACAACACTATCAACAACCTTACTATTCAATATACTATCCCTCACATAGGAGAAAAGCCAACTAAGGCTATAATGATAAACAACATAGGAACCTCATCACCACATTCACACTATAAGGAACCATCAACATACCAGAGCTTTTAAACTAAAAAGGTCCTCATCAAGCAACTCTTGCTTACAACAACTTTACCAACACCGCTCAAGGTCTCATATGAGTCTACCACACCGGGTCTAAACTCCTCAAACTCATTATGCCTCATAAGGCGAGAATCAAGCAAGTCTATCTCATGAACATCAAGGACCCTCAACCACCTTACAATCTAAGCACATTGTCTCCGCCATAAGGGTAAGCTTATACAAACTCTTTACAACATCATTCTTTCAATTCTACGGTCGGAGCTAAACATCACTAAACCTTCACACTCATCACCCAAGGCGATTCTAAACCATGGTAAATTACATTTATATTTCCCTTTATGGAGTCTACTCATTCTACACATCAACAGTTTTCCAAAACACCTCCAAACTCATCATAACTTTCTACCAATGACACACATAACTATATAGCAACCCATTCATGCTAAAGACTACATAAAAATATAACTTCTCAAATCTACCATAACAAGACTCATCTAGTCACATAACCACAAATGACCTCATTACTCACCTTTTTCTCCCTCGATTCTTGCAACATTAGCCCTTCAAGTAGTCACATCTTCAAAACCACCAGTTAAGGAATAAGAAAGAGAACTTATGGAGTTATGATCTATGGCACGATTTGAAGAATGCAGAAAGAAGTGTAACTTTCTATCGTCATATAGCCTCTCGCTCATAGATGTGTCGTGACTCACACCGATGAACAAGACTCTACTAGACGTGGCTTGTGAGACATCAACCCTAAAACCATTTCCAAAATCTTATGCTTAGATACAAAGTTTTTCATGACCCGAGAGCACCCCCTAGTCATAACACGACGTACTCAACCTCGAAGAGATCTAATATAAGACTCTTAGTTCAAACATTGCATAGACAATAAAAAATAGTGCGGATTTAAAAACATTATTTAAAATCAAAGTATTAAAAATCTTTTTTACAAATCAGCGAAAATACTAAGTCTCACATGGCCATCTTAAGAAAAACTTTAACAAGATAGGGTCACGACCCTTTACAATCAAAATGCTAAAATGTCTATTACAAAAGTCTTAAACATAAAGGAACTAGAACAATGAAATTCTCTGTCCTCGACATTTGAGGACACACCTAAAGAGGTCTTGAGAGAACTCTAATCCCAAGCACTTCAAAGCTAGCAAGAACAAATCACGTGCCGGAACCTACACTTGTAGTAAAAATAGGAAAATATGGGTTAACACACAAAAATGTACCAAGTATGATGACCATGCAAAAACATGCTTTAAAATGGACACTTTGTTGAAAGTCATGCTAGTATGCCATTTTTGATAAAACTTCATGAGTACATGTATAAGAGGCATAATATAAGTCACAACCAACATACAAGACATTATCCACATTACAGACATGTTCAACATATAAACCAATTACCTTTACCTTTTCACCTTCACCCCAAGAAACCCTCAAGTAACACTTTGTGCAATATATGGATAGCGTCTCATACCACTATCCACACCTAAGCTTCACCCTAAGGTCACCAAAAGTGAACTCACCATTAATCATGCTTCATAATAAAAGTAATCATGCTAAACTAGTACCAACATACAACAAATAAGAACATGAGTCAAGTAAGTCATCTGATCATCTTATGACCTATATCTGAACTTACCCAAAGATACACCTAAGTAAGACATGAAGTGGCAACCTATACTACCTTTTCATACAAACCTAGGTGTTCCTCAAGGCTACAATAAATAAGAACCTTTACAATTCAACACAACATGCTAAGTAACTCATTTCATCAATATAAGCTACTCATTCATCATTTCATTTAGACAATAAGTCAACCATCTTCATTAGATTCATTTAGGACACCTTCATGTATTTAGAGGACTTTTGACACATTTAGTCCTTATGACTTAGAGAACTCACTATAGCACCTTCAAAGCCTACTCGTGCAATGTATAGATAGCATCCCATACAGTACCTACACTTTGTTCTACCTATCAAGTAACTAAATTTCACATCTCACATGATGAAAATAAGCATTAACCGACATAGACCATGAGAGTTAATCATGGAATCCGGTGTCATAAGCCCCACACCGTGGATGGTGTTCTACTTGCCAAGGGTAGAACTAATACACATCCTATGTAGGCACATAGTTTATGGGATATCCAAATGTGTTCATTGGACTCTAGCCTAACATTGGGAAGAGCCACCATCTTAACCATATCTACTTGGTGCTTACCTTACTTCCTATAGATTAGTTTCATTCATATTACTGTACTAGAGAGGGCCACCAACATTAGGCCTACCGACCCTATGTACTTTTACCAAGAAGGGCCACCACCAATAGTTCTACCGTTCAAAGTACATAAAGGATAGCTCATTGATCTTCCTAGAGAGAGCCACCACCATTAGGTCTACCGTCTCTAGGTTCATCATTTCACACAAGAAGGAGACCACCACCATTAGGTCTACCACTTCAAGGCTTCACATCCACATAGGGTTCTAGACTCACTATGAAGGGCCACCAACTCTAGGTTTACAGATTCAAGTCAGTCTAAAATACATCATTAGTCATTTATAGAAAGGCTATCAACATTGGGTCTACCAATCAAAACATTCATTCATGCATTTATGAAGAGGCTACCAATAAGGTCTACAAATTCTAGACATTAAGACATCAAGTAAATATACATTCATTACTCAATAGAAGGATGCCTAAGCCTACCAAGTTAAGAGATCACATTCAATATAGCTTTCATTTATCAAGAAGAGGGTACCTAAGTCTACCAAGTCAAGATAAGACATTACAATATAGAAACCCTTCACATTCTACTATAAACAAGTGTTTAGTAAGAATACACTTTCAATCACAACACATTCTCATTCCATATAAGATCTTCATTCTACCATTGAAACCACAAGTATAACCTTCACATTACAATCATTTTCACAACATCATGACAATACTTCAATTCCTCATATAATGCCTTCAAAGCAATGATCACAAAGTAAATGTAAGTAAATACCTCCACCTTTCAAGTGGATCAATATACATTGTAATGTAAAACACCTCCACCTTTCAAGTGGATCAACAATTCAATATTAATCCTACTACATGAGAATTAGGTCACAACTTACCCTTCTCCAAAGCCATAATCACCATTAATAAATTCTCCAACAATTCACCATAGATTGGCATAGATAATAATAGAATTCAATAATATAACTCAATCTAAGCACAATTCCATCAATCATTCATTCATATACATCAAACCCACTTCATAAGCCAAATTTAGGAATTTAGAGAAATCATGGGTTCATAGAGTTTTGCACCCTAAAATCATCAATGAAACATCAATATAATCATAGCTTATCAATTGAAAACGTTTGATGCAAGAACCTATGAGATTGAGTGAAACCTAGGTTTTTGGTGAAACTTGAAAACCTTGAAAACATCTTCGGAGTTGACTCTATGGTGAATACTAACCCTAGATAAAGGATCACCATACATTATACTTGAATAATCCAATGAAATTGAAGTAGAAACACCTTGAAATCCCCAACTCTAGATAGAACATGACCTTGATCTCCAATGGAGTTGTAGAGAGAACTCTTTGGGAGGGAAGGGTTTTGTTTTAGCAAAATTTTGAAGAATGAATTCTAAATTAGGATATTAATGTTTTAATACACTTAAAATATGTTAAAATACTTAAAATAACCGTCCACACATTAATAGGGACTTGGGGTGAATTGGTAAATTCACCCCTCACTTGGTCGAACTTGCACCAACAAAACAGTTCCCATTCACAAATCCAATCCACCGATCTTGGATTGGTTAAGGGCTCGTGCTGTCAATCTGTTGTTTGGGACTGAGACTTGGTGTTGGTGCTCATGACCTACGAAGGCCATCCACGAACCGTGAAAGGAGCTACGGGGCGTGAACCCCATCCGTAGGTCACCCTAAGTTGACAAACTCACTTGATTCAAGGGGTTTTGGGGGTTAGACTTGGTGTCCTCCTCAAGGACCCTTAGGGTGGTCCTTGGGGAGTCATACCTTGACGTTCAACCCCTAAACACCTAAACCATGACTCGGGACAACTTGAAACACCATCAAAACTCAAGACTAACACAAATGAACACACGTCAAGCTCTAATTTCACTAGTTCATTTTTAGTGTTATTACAAATAATATGATTCAATAACTAATTCAATATAGACATAAAAAACTCAACACACTTTCGTGATCGATCAACCCAAATGACAAACTCCCAATTTAGTTTTTTAGGGGAAACATGGGTTCATAGGGGAAATGAAACATAATTCATCATTAATTAAAAAATCCATTCATAATTCATCACATATAAACCTTTGAAAACGTTTTGGAATTGAACCTATGCATAAATTGAAACCCTAGGTGTTTGGGGGATTTTGGAAACTTGAAATCATATTTAGAGAGAGCTCCTTGAATGAAACTTAATCAAGGATGAAGACTACCATACCTTTATGGAAGAAGCTCCACGAAATTTTCGTGAGAAATTTGAAATCTTGAGCTTCAAAGCCTGCTCCTTCTTCTCCAATGGTGGTTTCTAGAGCGAGAATATTTCGAGAGGATGGTAGTTTCTATTTTGTGTTGTGAAATAATGAATTGAAAAAGGGAGTTTAATACCTTTAAAAGCCTTAAATAACTCAAATAAATAAAAATAAACCAACCCGTAACTCATCTAACCACCCCATGAATTTAGCACTTTACCCCCAACTTGGCCGAATTGGACAACTTACAGCTGATGACTCACGAAACCCAACCCACTGACCGTGGATCGATCCATGAGCCGTACTGGCTATCTGTGGTTTCGGTCTGGAACTTGTCATCTACAGCCTTGACCTACGACCAAGCCCTACGCGGTGTGGATGGACCTACGGGGCGTAGGTCTCATCCGTAGCTCACAACTTTTTGACAGCTTTTTGGTTCTTGGGAAGTTTTGGGGGTTAGACTTTAGGGTCCCCCTCAAAGACCCTTGGTTGGTGCATGGGGAGTCGTACCTTGAAATGAGCCCCTAAACCCCTCAACCTAAGCTCGGGCCATCACTTTACAACTTCAAATCCCATATCAAACTAAAAACGTACTCGTTAGGCTCTAGTTTCACCTACTAATAGATTTTTGGGTTGTTACATTATCTCCGCCTTAGGAACATTCGTCCTCGAATGACACTTTAAACACTTTAAGGAGTAAAGACTCAAAACTAGAAGCCCATCATGCATGCAACATTATAAACAATGCACAAAATTAGGAGGAAACATCAACTCCATCTCAAACATATTCCATGCAACATAAGAAAGTAGGAACTACATCTACAAACTCATTATGCATCAAAACTTCATCATTCTTCATTTCATTGGAGGAATTACCTTCTCCAACTCAAATCATGCTCATCATAACACCATTAGACACATTATGTAATTACTCTCAAAAGCACATTTAGGCATGTTCAACAATTCACCTCATGAAGCATATAGGCAACTCATACTAAATGCACATCAACATGAGGGACATAAATCATAAAAACTCATTTTCTCATTTAAACATGAATTCATCAAGAACATACATAAACATAAGGAGACCATGAAAACACAAAATTACACATGACTCGAAAACATGAAACAAGCTACAAGGAATTCTTGGTCTCAACCTAGAATAGGAATAGAAGGAAAGAGATAAGGATATCAGAACTCTCAACAACCTTACTATTGAACATACCATCTACCCCCTAGGAGCAAACCCATACTAAGGCTAACATGAAAATAACATAAGGATCTTAACAAGACATTCACAACTATAAGAAACTATCATCATACCGGTGCCTTCATCCGGACGAGCTCCTTTGTTAACTTTAATAGTATCCTTTACTAGGACACCATTCCTCAACAATTTTCATGGATGGAACTTCTTTACCATTCCATTTTTTAACTTGCCGGTTTAAGATTCCAACCGGTACTTCTAAGCTAGGAAGATCCTCATTAAGCAACTCTTGCTCACAAATGATGTTTGCGTAATCAAGACACAACTTCCGATGCAAGTGTCTACGATCATACAATAGTTTAGTAACCAAATCAAGGGTTGGGATTGTCCCAAGAGAGTAGTTTTGAGAATTTATAGAAAAATAAAATTTAGTTCTAACTAGTTATAGTTAAAGACATTAACGAGTAAAAACACGGTAAATTAAAGGGGTGACACAAACGTGTCAATTTACAATGGGGGGTTTTTGCCACTAATAAGTAAAAAATAACAAAATAAAAAAGGGTTTCTAAGCAATGAGAGGGGATCCTTGGGATATGACAGGAATACAGATTCAGCTAGATTATTGGGTACATGCTTTCAATAGAAGATTCATAGAGTAATTGTGACTAGGCTAACCTTTAAGGGGGATAAGCTCTCTCTAGAGCAACTTACCCCATTTCAAATGTGTTCCTCTCAAACACCTACTTGCCGCATGAAGACCAGCCTACGCCTTAACCCACTCACTCTCTCGAGCTGAGTGTGTGGACATGGTACTAGGGTTCACTCTCTTGAGCTGAACCTCATGTCGACCCCCTCACACTGGCCATCAATCTAGTGGTCTTAGTTTTCGACCTCTCTCTCGAACAAGCAGAAAACACATAAATAAACTTGTATTTGCAACTACAAATTCATTAGATTCATCCACAACCACTAAACGAAATCACATTTAATCTACAAATAAATTATCAGCAAGCAAGACCCAACAACAAATCTAATCCATATTCGCTAAATCACACCCCAAGAATTGGGGTTTTTAGCCACACATGAAGAGATACAAATTTATACCTAAATGAGCTTGCATTCAAATGGGTATGAAGATTTAAGTCTTGTTACAGGCCAAGAATGAAGAATCCAAGAGACCCAAGTCCAAATCCTTAGAGATGAAACCCTCTTTTTCTTCAAGTCTTCAAAACCCTCAAAAAGTACTATTCAATATGAAAATTATCACAATTATTCGACTCTAAGTGAAAATTATAATAATTGTTCCCCCTTTCAAAGTAAAATTCTAACTAGTATTTATAGTTATCACAAATTTGTGCTGCAGTGGATCGTTCGGCGTCGTTGGTCGGAATTGCCGATTAACTTGGTGATTCACCCTTTGGTGTAGTTCGTCGCCATCTTGCACCAGCCTTCAGCATCGTCGTGCTCTGGTTCATTAGGCAGCATGGTATTGCTTCGTAGAACTGCTCGGCGATGCGCTGACTACTCCCTATTTTCGCTGACTTGATCCTTTTTTTCAATGCTCCTGGAACTAAAGGCTAAGTAAGACCCTTCGCCGTCTCGCCAAGTGGACTCGGCGATCCTCAAGCCTTCATTTCTTCGTTCTTTTCATCCCGTTCGTTCCTTTTTGCGACGTAGTGTCCATGCTTTCCTTAAAAGTTCAAATACCTGAAACTTAAGGGTTTTCATTAGATATTGAGATAAAATAAACATTTGAAGACACAATTTCTATTAAAATATAGCCCTGAATGAGTTTAATTTGTAGACTCATCAACAAACAACCTTACCAACACAACTCAAGGTCTCATATGAGTCTACCAAACTGCGTCTAAACTTATCAAACTCACTATACCTCTTAAGTTGAGAATTCAAGCAACAAGGCCTAATGTTTTATTTGGTTGCTTCATGAAGGGAAGTATCTAGCAACTTCTAATGCTTGCTTCGGTTGTGGAAAGACGGATCACAAGATAAGGAATTGCCCTTCAACTGCTAAAAATGATGGCGACACTCCTCGTAGGGCTCAACCCTACCCTTCATCTGGTTCAATTGGTTCGGGTGCAAGTTCCCATAAGAAAACCCATTTCTATGCTCTCCAAACTAGAGGTGACCAAGAGAGTTCCTCGGATGTGGTGACTAGTATGTTAAAAAAAATTCATACAGATGTGTATTGTTTACATGATCCAGGGGCAAATTTCTACTTTGTGACCCCTTATATAGCTATGAGGTTTGATGTGCTCCCTAAAGTGTTGTTAAACCTTTTTTCTGTTTCTAGCCCTGATGGTGATTATGTGGTGGCTAAGAGAGTCTATAGGAGATGTCTCATTTCCTTATCCCATAGAGTCACTCTAATAGATTTTTTGGAACTGGACATGATTGACTTTGATGTTATTTTGGGAATGGATTGATTGCATTCATGTTATGCCTCTATCAATTTTAGAACTCGGGTAGTCAAACTTCAATTCCAATATGAGCCTATCCTAGAGTGGAAGGGGAGAAATTATATGCCTAGAGGTCGATTTGTTTTTTACCTAAAAGTTAGGAATATGATATCTAAGGGTTGTGTCTACCATATAGTGAGGGTGAGGGATGTGGAGTCTGAAATCCCTATTCTTGAGTCCGTCCCGGTTGTAAAAGAGTTTTCGGAAGTTTTCCCCGATGATTTACCAGGTGTTCCTCCTAAAAGGGAAATAGACTTCGGGATTGAGCTTCTCCCCGATACCCAACCTATCTCTATTCCTCCATGTAGAATGGCTCCGGCAGAACTTAAGGAGTTGAAGGATTAGTTATCAGACTTATTGGATAAGGGTTTCATCTGACTGAATATGTCTCCATGGGATGCTCCGATAGTGTTTGTTAAGAAGAAGGATGGTTCTCTTCGTATGTGTATCGATTATATACAGTTGAACAAAGTAACCATCAAGAACAAGTATCCTCTTCCGAGAATAGATGATTTATTTGATCAACTTCAAGGGGCAAGTTATTTCTCTAAAATTGATCTCTGGTCGGGTTATCACCAATTGAGGGTGAAAGAGGAAGATATTTCGAAAATGGGTCTTAGAACCCAATATGGTCATTATGAGTTTTTGGTTATGTCCTTCGGTTTGATAAATGCTCCAGCGGCATTTATGGACATGATTAATATGGTGTTTAGACAATACCTTGATATGTTCGTAATTTTGTTCATTGATAATATTTTGATTTACTCAAGAAGTGAGAATGATCATATGTTGCAAATCCTTAAGGAAAGACAACTTTATGCAAAGTTTAGCAAATATGAATTTTTGCAAAGGTTCGTGGCTTTTCTATGCCACAATGTTTCAAGTAAGGGTATTGAGGTAGATCCAATCAAGACTGATGCGTTCAAGAGTTGGCCTAGACCTCTATAATCGATAGACATTAGAAGTTTCTTGGGTTTGGCCAATTTTTATAGAAGGTTTGTTGAGGGGTTCTCCTCCATTGCTTCTCATTTGACGATTTTGACTGAAAAGAACGCCAAGTTTATATGGTCAGATGCTTGTGAGAAAAGTTTCCAAGAGTTGAAAAATAGACTTACTTCCACTCTGGTTTTGACCTTACCGTAAGGTACGGATGGATTTGTTGTATATCGTGATGTCTCTAGAGTGAGGTTGGGATGTGTGCTTATGCAAAACTGTAAGGTGATTGCCTATGCTTCAAAGTAACTAAAGGTTCATGAGAAGAACTATCCTACCCACTATCTTGAATTTGCGGCAGTTGTATTTTCCTTAAAGATTTGGAGGCATTATTTCTATGGGGTTCATGTGGATATTTTCACCGACCATAAAAGCTTGTAATGTGTGTTTACCCAAAAGGATTTGAATCTTCGCCAAAGAAGGTGGCTCGAATTGTTGAAGGACTATGATATGAGTGTCCTATATCACCCCGGTAAGGTGAATGTATTAGCGGATGGTCTTAATCAACTATTGATGGGTAGCGGAGCGTATGTTGAGATTGAGAGAAAAGAGTTAGCTCGGGAGTCCATAGATTAGACCAATTGGGTGTTCGATTAGTAGACTCCACCAAGGGTGGTGTCATGGTTTATGAAGGTTCAGAATCTTCTTTTGTGGCAGATGTTAAAGAAAAGCAAAGTATTGATCTGACATTGGTAGAATTGAAAGAAGCTGCACTTTTCTCCCAAGGGGAAGATGGTGTCCTTAGATAACAAGGTCAGTTATGTACTCCGAATGTTGATGACATGAGGGAAAAAATCTTGATTGAAGCCCATAGTTCTAGGTATTCTATTCACCCGGGAGCCACCAAGATGTATTGTGATTTGTGGAAGGTCTATTGGTGGAATGTGATGAAGAAGGATATTGGGGGATTTGTGGCCAAATGTCCAAATTGCAAACAAGTGAATGTTGATCATCATAAACCGGCAGGTTTATCATAAGACATTAGCATTCCTACTTTGAAGTGGGAAGATTTGAATATGGACTTTATAGTAGGGTTGCCACGAACTCGGCATCAATATGATTCAATTTGGGTTATAGTAGACCGAATGACGAAGTCGGCCCATTTCATTCACGTCAAGGTTTCCTATACTGCGGAAGATTATGCTAAGCTATATTAGAGAGAGATAGTGAGGTTTCATGGAGTGCCCTTGTCCATCATCTTCGATAGAGGTACTCAGTTTACTTCACAGTTTTAAAATTCCTTTCAAAAGGGTCTTGGCACTAAAGTAAAGCTTAGTATGACCTTTTCACCCCCAAGCTGACGGGCAAGCAGAAAGAACAATCCAAACATTGGAAGACATGTTTAGGGATTGCATGATTGATTTCAAGAGAGATTGGGATGACCAATTGCCTTTGATTGAATTTGCCTATAACAATAGCTACCATTGTAGTATTGGTATGGCTTCATTTGAGGCTCTTTATGGTAGGAGGTGGAGATTTCCTATAGGATGGTTTGAGGTGGGTGAGGTTGCTTTCATAGGGCCCAAGTTAGTTCATGAGTCTATTGTTAAAGTTCAACTTATTAGAGAGAGGTTGAGAACCGCCCAAAGTCGACAAAAGTCTTATGCCGATGTTAGAAGGAGAGACCTTGAGTTTGATGTGCTTGATTGGGTTTATTTGAAAATCTCACCCCTGAAGGGTGTAACGTGGTTCGGAAAGAAAGGGAAACTTAGTCCCCATTTTGTAGGCCCATATCAAATTGTGAGACATAATGGTAAGGTTGCATATCAGCTTGATTTACCAAATGAGTTGGCGTCGGTGCATCCAGTTTTCCATGTCTCTATGTTGAAAAAGTGTGCTAGAGATCCGACATCCATAGTCCCCCTAGAAAGGTTGGGAGTGAAAGAGAACCTTTCCTATGAAGAAGTTCTGGTTGAGATTCTAGACCGGCAAGTTAAGAAATTGAGGAACAAAGATATCGGTTTCGTAAAGGTATTATCTTGAAACCATCTAGTTGAGGGTGCTACATGGGAGGCCGAAGCCAATATGATATCTCGGTATCCTCATATTTTTCCTCTTATTCTAGCTTGAAGTAATAAGTTACTCTTGGTTAGTTTTTGTTTGAAATCATGTGTGTTTATGTGTTACCATGATTTCCTTAAATTGCATGTTCATGAATAAGCTTAAGTTTTGAAAGAAAATGGCTTTTGTGATTTATTTTCCTCGTGATTGTTGTGTATTAAGTATGAGTTGCCTATAGACTTCATGAGATTAGTTGATGAACATGTTTTAGATATGCTTTTTAAGATTGAATTGAATATGAGCTCCATGAGATCGAGTTGAGCACGCTTTTGAGCTTGGAGATGATAGTACCTCCTTAAGTGTAAGAAATCTGAAAATTTCATGCATACTGGGTTGTTAGATGTAGTTCCTACTTCCTTAGAGTGCTTTGAGTATGTTGAGTTGGAGTTGAGGTATCCTCCTAGGTTGTGTGCATTTAGATGAGTTGCATGCATGATGGTCTGCTAGTCTTGAGTCTTTTTGTCTAGAAACGTGCACCTATGATTCAAAACGAGGCAAATAGAAGCTTTTTGGGAAAACTGCAGGTGCCGATCTACAATGGCCAACCACGGACGGTGGTTGGGGCCACGATCCATAGGTGGGCTCGTGGTGGGGAACCTCAGGAAATCCCCAGGTCGGGAAGACGACTGGACCCACGGACCGTAGGTCCATTGACGACGCCCCGTGGTCCACAGGCCCTTCAACTTGCCAAAAGTCTCTGACAACGAATGAGGCTTGACCAGGACAGACCGTATGTCCATCCACGGTCAGTCGGTCATGGTCTCGTGGGTTAGTTATTTCAGGGACTTAAGGTGTCATGAGCCAACGGTACCCCCTAGACGTAACAAGGCATATAGAACCCCAAAAGGCTCTATGTAAGCCACTTAGCATATCATAACATAAGCATAGAACAATAAATAGTAAAAAAGCATTTTAGTCCGAATATTTCATAAAAGCAAAGCGGAAGTCTAACCTTGTCTCATTATAGCCATCTATTACAATAGTTCAAATGAAAAGGGACACAGCCCATACAACATAGTCTAAAAATGAAATACTAGAAATGAAACTCAAAGTGAATATCCCGTCCTCGAATCATACCCAGCCTCTACTAGCGTGAGGGCTTCCATCCCAAGAGATTGCTCCTATAAACCTGGCCTCTACTAACGTGAGGGCTTCCATCTCATATCAATATCCACTCGGTGCTAAGCATTAATAACCACAAAGTTCATATTATGTCTTGACTTAAGTTCATATTCATCGAAAAATGTCTTGACACTCAATCCAACATAACTCTTACTATAGCTCATAGATTTAATAGTTCAGAATAGCCTTTTAACCTTAGAATAATCATATTGTGAGATAACCTTTTACATCATAGAATATTTATACTTAAGTGTGTACATAAGGATAACTTCCAAAAACACAACAACTAGATCATAATCATATTCACTTTACTCTTAAAGTATTCATAAAGTATATACATAAATCTCATAATCATGCATAATTCTCATACTTTTCCCTTCAAGGACCATAGGTCGCATTCCATCAACACATCTATAATTACTACATTAGACATGGATATTAACATGATTCAATTAACTCAACTACTACAAGTATAATCTCATAATATTCTTCTATAATCAACAAACCCACATCACAAAATCATAATTGGGTAATTTGGGGTTTCATGGGTTCTTGGGGAATTCAACATAAAAAAAACTATAGGAAATCATCAATTCATACATAATATATCATAAATCAATCATTAGAAACATTTTTGAAAGGAACCCATGAGTTTGAAGTCACACCTTAACTTTTGGGGAAATCACTAGTTTTGAAATTGAATTTGGAGGGACTCCATGGATAAAGGCTATCCATGGATGAAGGACTACCATACCTTAGTTATGAATCCCAATGATATTGGTGTGAAAAATTTGCTTCTTGAACCCTTGCTCCACCTTCTTCCTTCTTCTTCTTCCTTAAAGTTCTAGAGAGAGAATTTCCTTTGGAAAGGATGAAGTTTATGGGTTTTCTTTTTGGATTCTAGGGAGAATGAGTTAATTGGGGGAATTTTGAGCATACAAAGCTTATATACTTCACTAAGGAAGGAGTAAAACGATGTAGTATAGATTTAAGGACAACAACAAAAGACCCCTAACACTCCTACTTAAAAGTTGCAGATCTGCACGTTTTAGCATGCCAAGGACACTTGGCGACTCGCCAAATGGTCCCTTGGTTTGCCGAAATTTCCTGTGTCCACATTGTGGAGGCAGACTACTAGATGATGGGGAGGAGCCTTTAGGCGATGATTCAACAGGGTTAACGAGGCCCGACCTAGCTCGCCCATTTTTCTAGAATCTTGGGCCCCCTAGGCAGTCCAATGGGCGACTTTAGATTCTCTTGGCTCATCGCCAAGTCAGTTCGACGATGGTACTGCCATTCGTCAAGTGGGTCAAGGCAACATAAATGTTTTTCTTCAACTAGTTCTAATGTATGATAGGCCCTTGCCTATTTTCCTTGACGTTAACCCACACGTTTACCTCTAGTTTAGCCTACTAGTTTCCAGGGTGTTATAATATCTCCCCCTTGGGAACATTCGTCCTCGAATGACGATCTAGACACCTTACGGAAGTAAAGAATCAAGACTAGCAGCCTATCCTACATGAAACATCAAAATAATGCACAATTCAAAGGAGGAAACATCAACTTCATCTCAAAATATAAGCAATGCAATACAAGGAAGTAGAAACTACATCTAACAACCCAATATGCATGAAACTCAATATTTCTTATATTCATAGGAGGAACTACCTTCTCCAACTAAAAGCATGCTCAACACAATATCACGGAGCCAATAAGCAATTACTCTCAAGAACATACTAAAGCATGTTCATCAACTCATCTCATGAAGTCAAATAGGCAACATCTACTAAATGCACAACAACATCAAGAACATCAATCATGAAAACTCATTTTCTTACTAAACATGGATTTCATCAAGAACATGCGTAACATAAGGATATCATGGAAAAGCTAATATAACACACATGACTCCCAAAACACTAAAACTCAAGAGGAACTAATTACCTCAAGCTTGAATAGGAGTAGAAGGAAACAGATGAGGATATTGGGACTTCATATCGGCCTCGGCCTCCAAAGTAGCACACTCAACTACATGATTTCACCATAGAACCTTTACGGAAGCTATTTCCTTGTTTTTCACTCTCTTGACTTGCCAGTCTAGGATCTCTATCGGAACCTCTTCATAGGAAAGACTTTCGTCAACTTCCAACCATTCTAAGGGAATAATGGATATCGGATCTCCAATAAACTTCTTAAGCATAAAGACATGAAATACCAGATTGTAACATCCTGGAAATCTAATGACCTATGCTAGGGCCTAAAATGAAGTCTAGTAGCCTAATGAAGCTAAAACATAAGGTAGGAGTCCTAAAATAACTTCCCTAACGTAGTACTAGGGTTCTAGTGTCTAAATGTCAAGGCATGACCCCCTAGGACCCCCCCAAGGGTCCTTGAGGAGGACCCAAGGGAAGGTCCAAAAACTATAAAAAATAGCTTATGACCACGATTGGGCACCCACGAGTCGTGGGTGGACCCACGCTGCGTGGTTGGGAGGCCTGGGTTGATACTTAGTCTCCTCAAGTTGGTCCCACAATTTCCCATCTCTGACCCAAACCACGGCCAGCCAGGACGGTCCGTGGACCCATCCACACTCCATGGATAGTGGTCCGTGGATCTTGTTGCTGCCTAGGTTCAGCCCAAGTGGGGGTAGTTTAGTAAATTAATAATTAAATTAATTAAGGGTGGGGAAGGTTATTATTAGTTAGTTAAGATATATTTAAGTACTTTTAACTATTAATAAACCCTTTTAACTCTCATAACTCACAAACTCAAAACTCAACCAACTTCCGTCCCAAAATATTCTCTCTCTAGACTCCATTGAAGAACATCACCAACTTCAAGCTAGGGCTTCAAGATCCATCCATTTCACTCCAATTTCATGAGTAAAACACCAATTAAGGTATGGGAGTATTGATTCATGGAACACTTTTCTCCATGAAGGCCTTCAAATCTTGATTTCTAAATTGGTAACTTGTTCAAAAACTAGGGTTTTCATTCTAGCCATGGGTTCTTTCTAAAAACGATTTCACTATATTAATTGTCATATATTATGGATGAATTGATGTTTAATGGTGATTTTTATTGTGAAATTCCCTATAAACCCATGAAATACCCCATGACCTCAATTTCATGAATTGTGATGGGTGTATTGATGCAAGATGATTACTATGAATTGTATCTATGTTAATCTAGTTATTGAATCTTGTTTTATTCATGCCTATTGTAGTATCTATAGGTTTAATTGTGAGACATGATTCATGACCCTTGAAAGGGTAAATTGCTTGGGTTTGTACATTTTGATGAAAGTTGTGTATGAAATTATGATTCACTTGAAAGGAGAAGATCCTATGACTAATGTGTAAATTGAGTTATGGTTAAAAGGTTATTCTTCCCTTACACCTACACTTGATTATGTATGAATTTTCTAGGATGATAATAATGTTGTTGTGTTGATTGAAAGTCTATTCTCATGAAAACACTATGATTATAATGTGAAAGTTCTACTCACATATTAATGTTGATTCTAAGGTTGAAAGTACATTCTCACTTTATTGAATCTATAAGCTATTTTATGAGTTGTACTGAATGAAGGGCAAAATATTCCTTCACACATGTAAATGCAATTCACAACTAATTATGTATAATTGGGAAATAATGCTTAGCACCGAGTGAATATGGTCAATGAGGTAGATGCCCTTCCGTCAATACAATAGGTCGGGTCATATAAAATATTCTCATGAGATGGAATCTCCTCCGCCAATACAATAGGTCAGGTTTCTAGAAGCAATATCCCTATCACATAGCTATGTGCCCATATAGGTCTTTATCAAGTGGGTCAACCTTATAGCTATACATTTAGTTCTACCTTAGGCAAGTAGGACACCTTTTTTCGGTGTGGGGTTATACGACACCGGATTACATGTCACTCATATGGTCTATGTTGGTTAATGTTATTTTCCCTATATAATAATAAAATGAATTATGATAAGAATATGAGTTATGTACTATGGTTCCGTAAGAAGTTCTACTTAGCATGGATGGGGGTATGGGACTTCATTCATGCATTGCGCAAGTGAGCTTTGAGAGTGATTGTGGTATGTTCTCTTAAGACATGATGATTATGAGTTAAATATATGCTTTATATGAATCATGAAAATGAACTATACTTATGAGTTCTTAATGAGCTTTACTTAGTGTGAGTGGGGGTATGGGACTTCACTTATACATTGCACAAGTAGACTTATAAAGGGGTTGTGGTGTGGGTTCCTTATACTATGAAAATAAATGAACTTATGTATACATGATATGAATTGTTGTTAAGAGTGTCTTACTTAATATAAGATATGAACATGAATGTCTTCTTGTTTACAAATGTTGGCTATGGGTAAGGTCATGGTGTGTTATGCATGGTCATTGTGGCCTAGAAGTGATACTTAGTGTAGATAGGATTATAGGATCCTATCTATGCATTGCACAAGTAGAGCTCAAGGATTACTTATATGATGGTCCTATTCATGATAATATTCTTTATGGTATGATGAGACATGAATGTATGCATGTATGTTGAATGGTTGGTTACTATGAATGACTTCCCTTATGTTCAATTAATAAACATGACTATTTCCTTATTTATGACTATTGATTATGATGAGGTCTAAAGATAATATGTATGACTAAGGTAGCTTCAAAGGAGTACTTAGTAAGGTTGGTATTATGGGATGCTAACCATACATTGCACTAGTGTTCCTTATGGGTTGCTAAGGTAATGGTTCACTATGTTATGAATATAAATGTGATTATGGCTTGTCTTCTACATTGAAAGTGCATGTTGATTTCTAAACTTGACAAATGCATACTTTTCACTAAAATTTACTTTTTATCATATTTCAAGGATTTTATGCATGCTTCCATTCTTAGTACGTTTTCATGCTAACCCCTTCTTTCTACATTTTCTATAAGTGTAGGCTTTGGAGATATTGGATTCCATCCTCGTGGCTAGGTTCATAGTAGATCAAGAAGAAGAATATTGGTGAGTCCTCATTGTATTCAAGGGCTTGGCCATATGTCATATACTATCTTTCTTTTATGTCTTAGACTTTTTCTAAGGGCCGTGTCCCTAAAGGTGTATTCAAGAGTTTTAATACAATGTTATAGATGGTTTGAGACATAGTGTCATAGATTCTCTTTCATTTTATGAAAGACTTTAATTATAAAGAAAAGTTTTAAATTCCACACTATTTTCCTAGTCTATTATGTTCAAGTTATACTGTGAGGCTTGTATGAAACCCCTTTGGTGTCGAGTACGTTGTGTTACGTCTAGGGGCTACCCCTGGGTCGTGACAAACATGGTATCAGAGCATTAGATTTTTGGGATGGTTTTTAGGATTTCTCAAACCACATCTAGAAGAGTCTTGTTCATAAATGTGAAGCACACCATATTTTATGAATATGAGGCTATCGGATGTTAGAAAAACTTCACTTCTTCATTCTCTATGTCGTGCCCTAGAGTTTAGCTTTATTAGACCTTTCTCTTAATGTTTGCCCTATGGTTTTCAGGATATGACTACTTCAAGGGCCTACACTGAAAGGATTGAGGAAGACAATATGGAGCAAGAAGTTCCACTCCAAGCTAGGTCCAAGCTCCAATTATCCCTATAGGGGAGAATGTGACTCATGCGGACTGTAGGTCCATTATCCAATTGTTGGCTCAAGCCTTGATGGTGCAAGTCAACAAAGAGGTTGTAACTCCAGAAAATCCTATAAGGAGGATAGCTACTTCTAGATTGAAGGAGTTTTTCCGGTGGTATCCTCCTATGTTTTATGGATCCAAGGTGGGAGAAGATCCTCAAGGGTTTGTGGAGGAGGTCTCTAAGGTGTTAGACCATATGGGGGTAACTTCGATAGAGAAAGTGGAGTTAATTTCTTGTCAACTCAAAGGGGTTGCACAAATATGGCATGATCAATAGAGAGAGACTAGACCGGTAGGATTGGACCCTATAGAGTGGGAAGGGTTCAAGAGTGTCTTTCTAGATTGGTTCTTCCCTTTAGAAATAAGAGAAGCTTTGGTGCTTGAGTTCATCAACCTTAAACAAGGTGATATGTGTGTTAAGGAATATGCATGGAGGTTCACTCAATTGTCTAAGTATGTTCCAATCCTAGTATCCGATCCCAAATCAGGGATGAGTAGGTTTGTGTCGGGATTGTCCGATTTAGTGGCAAATGAATGTCGTATGGCCATGTTTGAGCATAGTATGAATATCCCTCGTCTTATGGTGTATGCCTTTGATATTGAGCAAAAGAAACTTAAAGAAAGGTTGAAGGAGAAAAAGAGGGTTAGGATGGATGATGGAAATTATTCACTTGAGAGGTCCTTTGGACAAGGTCCTTCTAAGTTTTGCCCAAAAGTTAAGGGGGAGAGGGTATCTAACCCCAATCCTAAAAGAGGAAGCAATAGTGAATCGGTGTTACTTAAGCCTACTTGCAAAATATGTGGAAGAAAGCATTTTGGTAAGTGTCTAGCCGGCACGAAGGATTGTTATGGTTGTGGTGGGAGTGACCCCAAAATAAGAGATTGCCCGGTACTTATCGCTAGGGGAAGAGAAAAGAAGAAAATTAGGTTTGATGCTCTTCAAGCTAGAGGTGAACAAGAGTGTCCTCCTAATGTTGCTCCAGGTATGTGTTTCATGCTTATTTCTATTCCGGGAGTACTTGTCTTTTATGACTTGATGAATTGGACATGATGAGCTTTATGTTGTCCTTAGTATGTATGGGTTTGATTATGGTCATGTGTGTATCTTGGTGGAACCCCAACCTAGCCATTATGATTTTTTATGATGTGTTAGAAAATTTGATGAATAGTGGTGTTTAAGTGATGCCTAGAGGGGTTGAGTGAGTAGACTCCTTTGAAAGAGGTTAGAAGTGTAATTCTCCATTGTTAGAATCACCTTGTGTGATGGATATGAAAAGTTGAGTGTTCTAGATGTCCATGATTTGGTTTGACTTGAAGTTCTCACCTTAAGAGGTGTAGTGAATTTGAGGAGTTTAGTCCCGGTTTTGATGAAATGGCATATTGGCCTCATAGTGTATTGTTGAGATTGTTTCTAGTTGGAAAATGCAATTCCTCCTATGACTATATGATTAATGATGTTTAGAGGTGTTTGTGTAGGCTCACTCCCAAGGGGGAGATGGTGTGCCTATCTATATATTTATTGTTATGTGCTTATGTGATGCCATGACCTCTTTATATAATGCATGTTCATGAAAACTTGAGTTTTGAAAGAAAATGAGTTTATGTGAATTGTTTTACCTCATGTTGTAATGCATTGAGTATGAGTGCCTACTGTACTTCATGAGAAGAAAAATATGACTTTGGTTTGGAGTTGAAAAATTCCTCCTTGAATGGAATGCTTTGTGAGAGTAAATTGCATATGAATTCCATGAGAGTATGTTGAGCATATTATGTCTAGGATATGGTAGTTCCTCCTTGAACATGGCTAATTATTGAGTTTCATGCATCTTGGGTTGGTAGATGTAGTTCCTACTTTCTTGTATTGCATTCGCCATGTTGTTAAATGGAGTTGAAGTTTCCCTCCTTTTGAATAGTGCATATTGTGAATAGTGAATTTCCAAGTTTTGCACATTGTTGATGTTACATGAATAATGGGCAGTTAGTATAGAGTTTCTAACTAAGTTTGGTGTTTAGATCATCATTCAGGGATGAATGTTCCCAAGGGGGATGATGTAACACCCCAGAAATCTAATGACCTAACCTAGAGCCTAACATGTAGTCTAGTAGCCTAATGAAGCTAAAAGGTAAGGTTAGACACCTAAAATAACTTCCCTAACATAGTACTAGGGTTGTAGTGTCTAAAATTCAAGGCATGACCCCCTAGGATCCCCCAAGGGTTCGTGAGGAGGACCCAAGGGAAGGTCCAAAAGCTGTCAAAAACAGCTTATGACCACGACTGGGCACCCACGAGTCGTGGGTGGACCCACGCTCCGTGGTTGGGAGGTATGGGTTAAGACTTAGTCTCCCCAAGTTGGTCCCCCAATTGCCCCTCTCTGATCCAAACCACGGCCAGCCAGGACGGTCCGTGGACCCATCCACGCTACTTGGATAGGGGTCCGTGGATCAAGCCCTGTGTTGCTGCCTAGGTTCGGCCTAAGTGGGGATAGTTATTTAAGATATATTTAAGTACTTTTAACTATTAATAAACGCTTTTAACTCTCATAACTCACAAACTCAAAACTCAACCAACTTCCCTCCCAAAATATTCTCTCTATAGACTCCATTGAAGAACATCACCAAGATCAAGATAGGGCTTCAAGATCCATCCTTTTCACTCCAATTTCGTGAGGAAACCAACAATTAAGGTATGGGAGTCTTGATTCATGGAATACTTTTGAACATGAAGCCCTTCAACTCTTGATTTCGAAATTGGTAACTTGTTCAAAAACTAGGGTTTTCATTCTTGCCATGGGTTCCTTCTAAAAATGATTTCATTATGTTAATTGTCATATATTATGGATGATTTACATTTTAGTGGTGATTTTAAATATTAAATTACCCATGAACCCATGAATTACCCCATGACCCCAATTTCATGAATTGTAATGCGTGTATTGATGCAAGATGATTGCTACGAATGGTATCTATTCTAATCTAGCTATTGGATCTTGTTTTATTCATGCCTATTGTAGTATCTCTAGGTGTAATTGTGAGACATGATTCATGACCCTTGAAAGGGTAAATTTCTAGGGTTTGTACATATTGATGAAAGTTGTGTATGAACTTATGATTCACTTGAAAGGTTAAGATCCTATGACTAATGTGTAAATTGAGGTATGGTTGAAAGGTTATTCTTCCCTTACCTCTACACTTGATTATGTATGAATTGCCTAGGATGATAATAATGTTGTTGTGTTGATTGAAAGACTATTTTCATGAAAACACTATGATTGTAATGTGAAAGTTCTACTCACATATTAATGTCGATTCTAAGGTTGAAAGTACATTCTCACTTTATTGAATCTATAAGCTATTTTATGAGTTGTATTGAATGAAGGGAAAATATTCCTTCACACATGTAAATGCAATTCACAACTAATTATGTATAATTGGGAAATAATGCTTAGCACCGAGTGGATATGGTCAATGAGGTAGATGCCCTTCCATCAATACAATAGGTCGGGTCATATAAAATATTCTCATGAGATGGAAGCTCCTCCGCCAATACAATAGGTCAGGTTTCTAGAAGCAATCTCCCTATCACATAACTATGTGCCCACATAGGTTTTTAGCTTGTGGATCCACGTTATAGCTATATATTTAGTTCTACCTTAGGCAAGTAGGACACCTTCTTTCGGTGTGGGGTTATATGATACCAGATTCCATGTTACTCACATGGTATATGTCGGTTAATGCTATTTTACCTATATAATAATATGAATTATGATAAGAATATGATTTATGTACTGTGGTTCCTTAAGAAGTTCTACGTAGAATGGATGGGGGTATGGGACTTTATTCATGCATTGCACAAGTGGGCTTTGAGAGTTCGATTGTGGCATGTTTTGTTAAGACATGATGTTTATGAGTTAAATGTACGCTTTATAGGAATTATGAACATGTACTATACTTATGACTTCTTAATGTGCTTTACTTAGTGTGAGTGGGGGTATTAGACTTCACTTATACATTGCACAAGTAGACTTATAAAGGGGTTGTGGTGTGGGTTCCTTATACTATGAAGATAAATGAACTTATGTATGCATGATATGAATTGTTGTTAAGAGTGTCTTACTTAATATAAAATATGAACATGAATGCCTTCTTGTTTATGAATGTTGTCTATGGGTAAGGTCATGGTATGTTATGCATGATCATGGTGGCCTAGAAGTGATACTTAGTGTAGACATAATTATGGGATCTTATCTATGCATTGCACAAGTATAGCTCAGGGATTACTTATGTGATGGTCCTATTCATGATTATATTCTTTATGGTATGATGAGACATGAATGTATGCATGTATGTTGAATGGTTGGTTGATATGAATGACTTTCCTTATGTTGAATTAATAGACATGACTATTTCCTTTTTTATGACTACTGATTATGATGAGGTATAAAGATAATATGTATGACTAAGGTAGCTTCAAAGGAGTACTTAGTAAGGTTGGTATTATGGGATGCTAACCATACATTGCACTAGTGTTCCTTAGGGGTTGCTAAGGTAATGGTTCACTATGTTATGAATATAAATGTGATTATGGCTTGTCTTCTACATTGAAAGTGCATGTTGATTTCTAAACTTGACAAATGCATAATTTTCACTAAAATGTCCTTTTTATCATATTTCAAGGATTTTATGCATGTTTCCATACTTAGTACATTTTTGTGCTAACCCCTTCTTTCTACATTTTATATAAGTGTAGGCTTTGGATATATTGGATTCCATCCTCGTGGCTAGGTTCATAGTAGATCAAAAAGAAGAAGATTGGTGAATCGTCATTGTATTAGAGGGCTTGACCATATGTCCTGTATTGTCTTTCTTTTATGTTTTAGACTTTTTCTAAGGGTCGTGTCCCTAAAGTTGTATTCAATAGTTTTAATTCAATATTATTTATGGTTTGAGACATAGTGTCATAGATTCTCTTTTATTTTATTAAGGACTTCTATTGTAAAGAAAAGTTTAAGATTCCTCACTATTTTCCTGTGCTATTATGTTCAAGTTATGCTATGAGGCTTGTATGAGACCCCTTCGGGGTTGAGTACGCTGGGTTAAGTCTAAGGGGTACCCCTGGGTCATGACACGGATGAACCAGAGCCAACTCATTTGGCAAGTCCAACTCATAGGCAACCTTCCCTACCGTTGCAAATTTTTTCTATTGACCCACATATCGGGGACTACGTTTCCCTTTCTTGCCAAATCTCATCACACCCTTCATGGGTGATATTTTCAAATAGACCCAATCATTAACTTCAAATTCTAGATCCCTTCTTCTCACATCGGCATAAAACTTTTGTCTACTTTGAGCCGCTCTCAACCTCTATCTAATGAGCCGAACTTTCTCAATAGATTCATAAACCAATTTGGGACCAATAAGAGTAACTTCACCTACTTCGAACCAACCAACTGGAGACCTACATCGCCTACCATACAAGGCTTCAAAAGGAGCCATACCGATACTTGACTAATAACTATTATTGTAGGCAAACTCAACTAATGGAAAGTGGTCATCCCAATTACCCTTGAAATCTATAACACGTGCCCTCAACATATCTTCTAATGTTTGGATGGTACATTCCTCTTGCACATCGGTTTGGGGTTGAAAAGACGTACTAAGGTTAACATTAGTACCAAGCCATTTTTGGAATGACTTCCAAAAGTGAGAAGTAAATTGAGTACCCCGATCTGAAATAATAGATAAAGGGACCCCGTGCAACTTCACTGTCTCTCTTATATACAACTTTGTATAGTCTTCCGCCAAATGAGAAACCCTAATGAGAATAAAGTGGACTGATTTTGTCATCCTATCTATAATGACCCAAATAGAATCATGTTGCCTTCGAGTGCGAGGCAAACCCACAGTAAAATCCATATTTACATCTTCCCACTTCCAAGTGGAAATACTTATATTTTGGGACAATATTCCCGGCCTTTGATGCTCAACCTTAACTTGTTGACAATTAGGACATTTGCCTACAAATCCCGCAATATCTCTCTTCATACCATTCCACCAATAGACTTCCTGTAGATCACGGTACATCTTGGTGGCTCCCGGATGAATAGAATACCGAGAACTATGAGCTACCTCTAAAATTTGTTCCCTCAAACCATCAACATCTGGAACACATAATCGACCTAAGTACCCCATCTCCCCCTTGGGAGAAAGCCTCAACGGACTTCTTGAGTACCGACTCTTTCAACTTAACTAATATAGGATCAAGGTCTTATTTAGACTTCACATTCATTACAAAGGATGATTCGGAACTATTATGGACCATGAAACCACCCTTGGTGGAATCCACTAGTTGGACACCTAGTCAGGCCAATCTATGCACCTCATGAACCAATTCTTTCTTTTCATCCTCTACATGAGTCACACTACCCATGGACAATCTACTAAGTGCATCCGCTACAACATTAGCTTTGCCGGGGTGGTAAAGGACACTCATATCATAATCCTTCAAAAGTTCTAGACACCTTCATTGACGAAGATTCAAGTCCTTTTGGCTAAACACATATTGAAGACTTTTGTGATTGGTGAAAACATCCACATGGACCCATACAAGTAATATCTCCGTATTTTCAAGGCAAATACCACCGCCGCTAATTCAAGATCATGGGTCGGATAATTCCTCTAATGGAATTTAAGTTGCCTTGAAGCATACGCAATCACTTTACCATTTTGCATGAGCACACATCTCAACCCCACCCTAGAGGCGTCACAATATACCACAAAACCATCTGTACCTTCAGGTAAGGTCAACACCGAAGTGGATGTAAGTTTATCTTTCAACTCTTGGAAGCTTTTCTCAGAAGCATACAACCACTCAAACTTAGCCTTCTTTTAAGTCAAAGTCGTCAACGGAGAGGCAATGGAGAAAAACCCTCAACAAAGCTCCTGTAGTAACCGACCAAACCCAAAAATCTTCTAATGTCGGAAGAATATAGAAGTCTACGCCAACTCTTGACTGCATCCGTCTTCTTAGGATCTACCTCAATACCCTCACTTGACACAATATGGCCAAGGAAAGCTACGAACCTTAACAAAAATTCACAATTGCTAAACTTTGCAAAAAGTTGTTGGTCATTAAGAACTTGCAACACAATTCTCAAATGGTCCATTTGATCATTCTCACTCCTTGAGTAGATCAAAATATCATCAATAAACACAATCACAAGCATGTAGGTATTTCCTAAACACTCTATTCGTCAAATCCATAAATGTCGATGGAGCATTTTTCAACCCAAATGACATAAACCACAAATTCATTGTAACGACCCGGAAAATGATAGAGTGAAACTAGAGCCTCACATGTGAGTTTGGAGTCGAAAACTTAATGAAATGATTATATTTTAATTTGACCCAAAAAGTTCTTAAAAATGTGCTTCGGAAGTTACCGGAAACTTGTTTAGCTGTATATAAAAAGATCCATTTTGTTTTTCGAAAATACGACTTCATATTCTTGTTTAGGGGGTCAAATTGAGTGGGAAATGGCTCTAACCCAAATTTTAGAGCAACCGTATCAAAATCCGAAATTTCCAAGTGAAGCCTTTTTCGAGGGTCTACTTTGGAGGGTCATATCTCCTAGCACACAAATTATTTGGGTGGCCAATAAT
>JAJOOR010005543.1:0-72931 GCA_036250505.1 Solanum acaule | reverse complement strand
ATTTGTGTGCTAGGAGATATGAACCTCCAAAGTAGACCCTCGAAAAAGGCTTCACTTGGAAATTTCGGATTTTGATACGGTTGCTCTAAAATTTGGGTTAGACCCATTTCCCACTCAATTTGACCCCCTAAACAAGAATATGAAGTTAGATTTTCGAAAAACGAAACGGATTTTTTTATATATAGCTAAACAAGTTTCCGGTAACTTTCGAAGAACATTTTTAATTTGGGTCATTTCACATACTCTTCTAAGGGTAGCTTAGGGTTGAGGATTCATACTGTAGCGACCCTTTCAAAACGATACCACTACTTAAACAAGAAATGTAATTAAGTACTTGCGACATTCAAAACCGATTAATGAGAGCATACTGATTTTAATCTAGTAGATGGATTAGATTCATAACGAACTCCAACTAAAAAAAAAATTAAGCAAATAACCGACCAGATCTTCATGCATATATTAACCTCACACTCGAGGGTGAAATAATAAGAATATCACAAGGTTCTGAGTACCGAAATCAGCCGACTCATGCTTCACACAACTTTAAAGACATATAGCAAACTAGTATATTACAAGGCTTGGGTTTACACACCCCAAAAAGATAAAAACGTATAACCATACTCATATTACAACCCATGGTGACATGACCAAATCATCCCTCAAAATTCATGTAAATATACAACACAAAGATCATGTACAAGTCCCAAGGTTTATACAAACTATATATGCCTATATGCAAATGTGATCTTCTTTAAGGCTTTCAAAATCTCCATCTTCAATGGCCAGCTTCAAGCATCATCGCGAATAGCCCCTACGATAGAAACAACTATCGCTAAGCATATAGCTTAGTGGTGTAAAAACTATAGGTTTGGAGCCCTAAAATTTGACAAGTTATCATTCTCAAGTCAAGGGCAGCACGATCGAAACAAAATCAATAAATCACGTAAACAATATACAAGGAGTATCAAGCTCAATATTTAAAGGTTCAAATGTCAAGAATGCTCATAGCACAACTTTTCAAGAGATTCAATAACAAGGCTCACCTAATATATACATCGTGTCGTCACACTAAGCACGAGCAGGTATCAAGAAGGATCAATGCCCTACATAGAGAAGGGTTAAAACCCAATAATCAAGATAACCAAGAACCATATTAAAAATGGCTTCCTAGTTCGTACTTAAAATGGACAACTTCCATTCTTAAGACGAACTAAAAATCCAGAGTCAAGATGGCAAATGATCTGAACCAAGAGGCATGCCAAGAGTGACGAAGTCACAGCCACAAGAAGAACAATGTCCCAAAAAGATTGCCAAGTGATCAGACAATCCGTACAAGTGGGCGAGTTACACAAAGCGTCTTTAACGTCTTAAAGGATACCAACACGACAATGCATAGTGACAAGGGGTAACCAAGGTACCAAGATAAAATTTCAGATATACCAGCAGGTAAAAAGATTACAAGTACAATTTTATACACAAATCTTGGTTCTTTAGCACAAAAACAGTCCAACAAAACTCCACGGGTCAAACCGTAGACCAAGCAGCATATCAAAGTCTTCAACTTGTATACAAGGATATACAACCTTAAAAAAATGAATTCAATAACTTATTTACTTTCTACCAACTCAATAATGATGACGTAAAAATAGGGTTATCATCACAAGTAAGCCTAGCCTGTACAAATACGACTATGCTCCCAGAACAGTAAATTCTGGCCATCCTAGTGCCTCATGTCGCAACTAAGATTTAAAATGGAAAACTACCAAACTAGACTTTATACTCTTCATGAAAGATGTAGGTACCTCTCTTAAGGTTGCAAACAACCAATAATCACCGCAAAATGTATTTTGGATCAAATGATATATTCAAAACACTAACAGTTGTCCATACATGATTTCAAACTTCAGAATCTAGACAGAACTTGTCCTATGATGCGCCCCATATTTCGAATCCATAACAACCCAATTATCGTTTAACATAAACATAAGAGTTGTACTTATACGAATTATCTTTCCAAATCATATTTATTCACAGTAAACAAAGTTTTACAGAATGAGATATTCTTAATCTACTAAATGTTACCCAACTCAAAAATAGGTTTTACTACTTACCAAAGAAAAGAGTGTAACTCGATTTCCAGCCAAATGGACCAAGATTTTCTCTTGTGATCTTGAAGAACAACAGGTTAGATAATGTTCTAAGGGACTTATACATCAGCTGAGACTAACTTCCTAAGAGGAGGTGTCAAAATATAGTAACACAAGAGGTTCTTATCATATACACAGCTGTCCCTAAAAGTTGGCTGCCCAAATAATAGTGTGCTGCCCAATTGCATACATATACACCTATATATATATATATATATCCTTCACCTCCTTTTTAAAACTCTACATATTTCTAATTAAAACATTACGCAAATACCCCCATACAATACATTAAATTACGATGACAATTATTTTAAGCAAGGTTGCAAATATAACATTATTTCAAGTTCCCAAAAATGAGAATAAAACATATTGTAGTAATTAAGTAGTGTTTTATTGACATGCGACATCTTGTTATCATTTTCGGGGTGTTACACATACTCCCCTAAGGGTAGCATGCATTGTATTAAATGTTTGCATGGTAGCTAGGTTGAAATACTTGTACTCTTCCTTTTATGGCTTGGTTTTGTATGATAGTGTGTTTTCCATGGTAGTTAGGTCTAGCCTAGTAGGGTGCTACTCTTTAATAGTCTAGAATGATAAATAGTAAGCATTGAGTAAGATAGCCTAAAGAAGTACTTAGTGTGAATGGTAGTACGGGATTCCATTCATACATGACACAAGTATAACTTAAAGCTACTTATGAAGTGTTCTCTTATGTGACTTATGCTTAGCTTGGATTGCTGCTATAGTTGCCCTCTAAGATATGATTGACTTAAGTTGATAGTTCCTTGTCTTCATGAATTAGGTCAAGAATGGCACCTATGAGTAGTAAGCATGAATAGAGTGACTTCAAAGATATGTTTAGTTTGTGTGGTAGTATGGGATGCCACCCATGGATTTCACAAGTGTACCTTGAGGTTACTTCGGAGTTTAGTGTTCTTATGACATGAAAACCTAAGTCTTGACTATGAATGTGGACTATGCCCAAGAAGGACCAAAAAGGGGTACTTATCTTGGATGGTATTATGGGATGTCATTCATGCCTTGCACAAGTATCCTTTGAGGTGGCTTGAGGAGTAGTTCTCTTGTAATATGAAAGACTAAGGGTTGAGGAATGTAGTATGAAGGTCTAAGTAAAGACTATGCCATGAACATGATGTATCTCATATGCTCATTAACTATATCTTATGTTGACTTATGATTATATGATGGTTATGTTGGAGATTATGCTATGATTATGTTATCTTCTCTTATGCTTATGTCTTATGTTGACTAACCATTTTGAGATGCTCTTATGATTTTGTGGTAGCTATCATACTTGGTACATTTTGTACTCACATACTTTTCCTACATTCTAATCAAATGTAGGGTTTCGGAGATTGAGTTCCTTTGGAGGCTAGGTTTCTAAGGAGAAAGAAGAGTTGAAGATTTGGTGATTCCTCATACCTTCGAGGACAAACCCATTATTTCCTTTATGTCTTTTATTTTCATGTTGAGACTATTGTATGGGCTATGTCCCAAAGGCATTTAATTCAAGTTGTGTTTAGATGGTTTGAGACAAAGTTTAGAAAAGACTTTCGCTTGTTTTTATGAAAATGACTTCGATTGTATGGATAATTTTTTTAAAATTTTATGTACTTTTCTATTATCTTATGTTATGATATGCTAAGGGCTTGTATGAGACCCCTTCAGCGTCAAGTACGCCATGTTACATCTAGGGGGTACCCCTATGTCGTGACACTAACCCGCTGTAAACGAAAATAGTGAGAAAATTTAATAATTCTAATACCCCCATTTCACAACACACCTTCAACCAATGACACTCTGAAAACACCTGTTAACGCTAATATCAATTTCGGGAGTTCTACTCACCCGAATTCAACTCCTTAAAGTCAAACAGATTCCTTAACATCTTAGCTATCTACTCATGTAATAAAAATCATATTTAAATCACCCAATTGATACCAGATTTCCCTAGACCTTACTGACTCCAATTTCATCCAAATCTGGACTAGGTTGGGAAATTCCAAGTTACTACGAAAAAGTTTTCCAACCCAAAAAATTTCCCCGTTGGGTTTTTTATAGCGATGGAAACTGGTCGTTACATTTATGGAAACTCTTTTAACTTTTCTTAAAATAATATTCTCTTTCTTCAAGTGAAAATGAAACATTTGGAAAATACGTAGTTCTCTTATACTCTTGCTTAAATCATGTTTAATCACTTTCTAAAACTCTTCTTTACTTTCTCAAAATTCAATTTTAACAATTTCATTTTGTTTAAAAGATATTCTCAATTAGAAATCAATGAATACTCAGAAAATTGGGTTCATGGTAAAAAATAAACATGAACAATCAACTCAAGAATCTCAATGCAAGATGTAACAACTCAATAATAGGAAATAGAATTCAATAATTAGTAACTCACAAACTCAGAACTTAATATCAACTTAACTCAAGAATACTCAAATATAAGGATAGAACCTTAGATTAATATTTTACCGATTTAAAAGTATATGTGGGGCGTGAGGATGAACTTATTCAACACTATGATAGCCTTAGATACCTGTAAGAATAAAGCTCGTGAAGAGGTTGAAGAACAACTTGATTGAAAGACTTGAAACCCTAGCTTTTATCTTTCTTGCGACTTTCTTGGAGATGAAGGGTGGAGAAGAACCTTGGATTTAAAACGTTAGGATTCTTAAGATAATCTTGAACTTGGGGCCTTTAGACCTTGAGTAATTAAAGAAATCCCTTTCTTGGAGTTCTTGATCTTAGGAAGAATTTGAATTGGAGATTTTGAGAGTTGTTATACGTATAATGATATTATTAGGTTGTAATATGGACTTAGGGAAGTTAATTTAGGGTAAAAGATCAATAATACCCTTCTAGAAACTTATGAAACTGTAGAAATCAAGAAAAACAACCTTTTGATGAATCCCGTCGGCCAAAGCGGCGATTTGGTGGTCTCCTTGCAAAATATACTTGGCGGATCACCTATTGGGAATTTAGATCACCCAAATGGATAGAAGCTTAAGGTTTTCAGACAATTTGACAAGCTAATTTGGCGATTCGCCAATCCATTTGGCAGATCGCCGATTGAGCAAGCGAGTTCGCCAATTTCTGTGCCCAGGTATATTCCAGTAAAACAATCATAACTTTTTACTCCGAACACGAAATAAGACAAACTTGGTGGAACTGGAAAAAAAGACTCATAGACCTTTAATTTGGCAGCTCTTAAGCCACCTAATTAATTATATCATGAGAGATATGAGATTTCTAATTTGACCTTTATATGAACTCATGCGAGAACTTAGCCTATCAGAATCTTTTGAACTTGGCTTGGTGTTTGAGGTCCCTTATGACCCTAGATAACTTTAGATACTCTTGATACACTTGTTAAGGATCTTATAACACATGAGAAAGTAGAAAATAACCTGGTTCAAGCTTATATACTTACAAAGAATGATTCAAATTTTAAGAGTAGAGTTGCGAGGTGCTACAAAATTATTTGGGTCATAGCTTAGAAATTTTTTGGGTGTTAAAACATCTCCATTTTGGTATCATTCATCCTCGAATGATGGATGAAATGAGCATGGAAAGGGAAAATAGTTACTCTTACTATCTTACTAAATTTTGAACTTGCCTACTAACATAGGCTGAACTATTTCATTCTAAGAGTTTGGAGATCATTATTGCACATAAGTTACAAACTCTATGGGTTTGAACATAGTCATATTCTATCTTAAGTTATTTGACATGAAACAAGGGTAGCTGGGAACGAAGTAAGAATATGAATACTATGCCTTGAGCAATACTTCTAGCTTTCAAGCCTAGCAAAACCTCTAAACCATGCTCTCCTCTATGAATACCGCACCTCTTTGGCTGCAACTTATCTCCTACAAGAATGTATGACTACTCTTACCAAGGTCTAAGTTTAACTGCCTGCTCTTATTATGTTCAAGAGAAACTCTAAATGACAAGGTGCTAAACATGAGATGCTTATACAAATCTAAACCACAAGATTCAGGTTTTAAACATCTATAGAGAATCGCATACCAAGAATACTACTCTTTACCACCATATTCAACCAACGTCAAGCCCTAATCAAGAACCACCTAATGCATTATGCATTCATCCATATGTTATCAACACCTCATTCAAACCTAGAACTATAACTCCTCCATGGACTCGTACTAACCAATCTTTCTAAGAATTTCTCATTCTCTCGTCATCTCTACTATCTGAAATTTCAGGCATTACTACCACTAATTGACTAACTACTCTCATCTAACTATTACTCATAGTGAAATTAATTTCATCCTTCCCCCACCTTTATAACTTTAGATGGACTAAACATACCATCACTACCAACATAGAAACATTAACCTTCTCCTTCTATAACTACTCAACTACTATAATCAACGTCACTCTCTAAATAAAAACGATCACTGAAAAAAATTAGGGTGAAAGATTATAAGCATTATTCATTCGAGAATTCTGATATAAGAATCTGCATGACATAACATGATGTTGCTAGCCATTAAGAATAAATCATGAATTCTCTAGACTGAGTATACTATGAGACACAAGTGCTTATATGAATAGGTTCATTTCATGAGACTGATATCAATTTCAAACGACCATATCTCCTAGAATATAAAGAGTTACATGGCCCATAACCTGTCAAATTAAAGGTATTTGAATATTCTTTTTAACGCCACCAATTTCGCAACAATCTAAGGTTTGAGTAAAAAGTTATTACCATTTTAGTAACCTGATACAATGCAATGACGAATTAGCCGACGAGAAAACATTAAAAACGGTCATTTTTGTCTTTTTACATCTAACAAAACCCTAAACGAATGTGTTCACTAATTAAAGACCCAAAACAATAAGATTTTCATCTCTTAATCCATCATTCTCTTCACTCTCAAACCCTAAGGCAAAACCCTAAGGAAAAAATTATAGTAGAAGACTCCATTCAATATTCTTTCAATCTTTTTCAAGATTCTTCTTCAAGGTAAGTTTTTCTCCAAGAATTTCCTTCTTTACAACTAAAATTCCTCCCTAAATTATGAATCACTAATGAGAATCCTAATTCTTTTTCATAGAGATTTCAAGAAACTAATTCAAGAATCTCAAGAAAGGTTTCCTGATTGTTCTCCTTCAAGCTAGGGTTTCAATGCTTCTAACCAAGTTCTTTTTCAAGATTCTTCAAAAATCTTGTTATTCCAGGTATATAAGGCTATCATAGTGTTCGACTAGTTTTTCCCCACACCCTACATCAACGTTCAAGTCACTAAAAAAAACCTAGGATGACCCTTAGATTTGAGTATTATTGAGATAAGTTGATTTCAATTCTTAAGTTCCTATTACTTTTTGAAATTCTATTCCTGATTATGGAATTGTGATATTTTATGCACTAAAAAATTTCAGATGATTCATTCATGTCTATATTTCAGCATGAATCCTATGAATTGAGTATTTTTGACAGGAGAAATATCATTGAGTTATGAGTTTCAAGTTCTTGGGTCCTTGAGTTCTTGAGTCTTGAGTTATGAGTAGTGAGTTTCCTTATTGCTATTAAAATCCCAGAGTTGAGTCGTTCATGTCCATATTTTCACATGAACCCTATGATTTGAGTTATAAAGCCAATACTTGAGTTCTCAAACTCAGTTTTGAGAAAGTAAAGATGAGTTTTGAGAAAAGAGTTTCTAAAACATGATTAGTATTACAATCGAGTATGACATCAATGTATGAGCAGTATGGTATCTGGATATACCATCAATATTTATGCAGTATGAATTCCCGAGTCATCAATGATCATATTAAAATGACATTTTGATATATTTTTGAGAAAGAGCTTTCAAGTATGAATTGAGTAAGAGTATAAGGGGACTATGTATTCCCAGAGCATCAATTTTTACATTGATAAAAGAGAAACTAAGATTTCTAAATGAGTTGTGAGTTCAAAAGATAATTCAAGAGCAGTTACCTATTTTAAGTTTGAGCAATTATGTAAAACCAAAGGAAGAGTTATGTTTTTAAACATATGATAATGAGTACATATTATTGGGAGTAGTATTGAGCACCGATATAGGACGAGTTCAGACAACTCAAAGTCGTCATAAACCATGTATGCTATCATGGGTAAAGAGTCATACTTTTGAGATGATTCCTTATTGCTTTTTAAGCATAGCATAGTGGATCCACTTAGTTGAGGTGTCTGATATCCCGGCAAGGTATAAGATAGTTCTGGCAGCGTGGGCGAGAGATTGTATTATCATGTAGCTCATAGTGATGGTTGTCGGTTAGAGAATCTCCCAATAGAGTTAAAGTGTATTTTTTATATATCATTTATTATGTTGAGTTTAGAGATGATTAGGTATTTTGTAAAGCTTTAAATGTTTTATCTCCTTTATTTCTTTACGTTCAGCTTGAGTACATTGTTATCTATTTCAGTCCTTTCTTTCAATTATTTGTTATTTAGCTATATTACATATTTGTACATTCAATGTACTGATGTCATTCGGCATGCATCTTTTAATGATGTATACAGGTTATTAGGTACCTCAACAAGAATCTGTTGAGATCACTTCATCCGCATGTCAGCTTCCGAGTGAGGTCTCTTTGCTTTCGGAGGACTCCAGTTTTATGAGCTACTAGTTGTAGTTCTTCTGAGGAGTCGCGAGTCTTGTCCCAACACTCATCTTTGTATAGTAGAGGTTTCATAGATAGACAGTTTTAGAGAGTCTTTCAGTTTCAGATATTTTATTACAAACTTATGTTTCATACTTAGTATATTCAGCGAAGTTTAAAGATTCAATAAGTTGTTTTTAAATGTGTCTTTAAATTTGATCCTTATGTATGCTGGAGTTAGTTTTCCGCTTGTAGTTAGCAAGGTGAGGGTTCACTTGGGGGCCAAGAATGGCTCTTGAGTGTCGGTCACGTCCAGGGTGTAGGCTCAGGTCATGAGACACTTGGTATCAGAGCATAGAGTTCAAGTGTCCTAGGGTGTCTATGTAGCCATGTTAGTAGGGTCTTGTTTATGGTTTTGAGAACCCCACTTTTGTAAACGAGGGACTATAGACATTTAAGAAAGGTTTTCCTTATTTCATACTCTAAATTGTGAAACAGAACTATGTCATAACGAACTTAATCATAATCGTGTGTTTCTCAGATACATTTGACTACCCTTCATACTAAACGTTAGAATAAAAAGTTATTACAATTTTAGTAACCTAATATAGTACAGTGACGAATTAGCCGAGCGAAAACATTAAAAAGGGTCCTTTTTATCTTTTTACCTCTAAGAAAATCCTAAACGATTTTGTTCACTAACAAAGACCCAAAAACAATCAGATTTTCATCTCTTAATCCATCATTCTCTTAACTCTCAAACCTAAAGGAAAAAATAAAATTAGAAGACTCCATTCAATATTCTTTCAATCTTTTTCAAGATTCTTCTTCAAGGTAACTTTTTCTCCAAGAATTTCCTTCTTTCCAACTAAAATTCCTCCCTACAATTATGAATCACTAATAAGAATCCTAATTATTTGCCATACAGATTTCAAGAAACTAATTCAAGAATCTCAAGAAAGGTTTCTTGATTGTTTTCCTTCAAGCTAGGTTTTCAAGGCTTCTAACCAAGTTTCTTTTCAACATTCTTCAAGAACCTCGTTCTTCTAGGTATGTAAAGCTATCATACTATTCGACTAGTTCGTCCTCATGCCCTACATCAACTTTCAAATCAGTAAAAGAGAAATCTAGGATTCTACCCTTAGATTTGAGTATTCTTGAGATAAGTTGATTTGAGTTCTTGATTTCCTATTTCTTTTTGAAATTCTATTCCTGATTATCGAATTGCAATATGTTAAGCATTAAATTTTTTGAGTTGATTCGTTCATGTCTATATTTCAGCATGAACCCTATGAATTGGGTATTTTTGAGAGGAGAAATATTGTTCAGTTATGAGTTTCGAGTTCTTGAGTTCTGAGTACTAAGTTTCCTTATTGGTATTAAGATCCCTGAGTTGAGTCGTTCATGTACATAATTCCACATGAACCCTATGATTTGAGTTATAAATTTTGAGAAGCTTTTTAAAGCCAACACTTGAGTTCTCAAACTGAGTTTTGAAAAAGTAAAGATGACTTTTGAGAAAAGAGTTTCTAAAACATGATTAGTATGACAATTGAGTATGCCATCAATGTATGAGCAGTATGGTATCCAGATATACCATTAATGTTTGTGCAATATGACTTCCCTAGTCATCAATGATCATATTAAAATATGATTTTGATATGGTTTTGAGAAAGAGTTTTCAAGTATGAATTGAGTAATAGTACAAGGGGAATATGTTGTCACACCCCAAACTCAAAGAGCGCAACTGGCTCCTAATGCCAGAATATAGACTTGAGCCGACCGTGCCTAACCATTTGCTACTAGCGCATGGCAACGACATGTAACCAAGAAAATAACCAAGTATATCTCGGCTTAAATGTAAGCCCTCGGTCGGCAAGACCCCTGTCAACAAATCTATAAAAGAAACAGCTACTCCCAAGAGTTCATATAAAGAAATAACCAACTAGCACAAAAGTCCTGACTGGGCCATCGAGGCCACCATGATCTCTACAGTGAAATTGAAAGCTGGTATATATCAATACAATACCTCAAACAACTAACAAGCGGTAGCAAACCAATAAACTAGGCCAGCATGGCCATAACGTAGTTGTACACCCCACACACTAGTCTGCAAGCCCCTAAGAGTAGTAAAGATTGGTGGAACAGGGCCCCAGCCTACCCATAAAAATATATACAATAAAAGCTAACAAACCACCACACTCTAGCAGCTCCGAAGGAAAGGGCTAGCCAACCGTATAGAAGTCAATCATGCTGCTGAGGAGGTCTACTCGGATGTCTGTCGGGACCTGCATGCATGGATGCAACACCCCAGGCAATGGGGCGTCAGTACAAAATAATGTACAGAGTATGAAAGGTTGTAGACTAAATGAGCACGTATCATAATAAACCAAAATCAATCAGGTGAGCAAATCAAATTTAGATAAGCATGCTATCCCACTGTTGAATCTAATAAAATACAATAATGATCAAACATCAACCTAACCAAGCCCCCATAAGCCTGGTAGGAACAAACAACATACCACCTACTTAGGCCCCCACAAGCCCAGAAGGTGCCAAATCAATCTACATAACCTTATCGGTAGCCCCTTGTCTTTGTAAGAAGTCACATAGCCCTTTTTGGCAACGATATAGCCCCGTAGTCAGCGCATAGCCCTCTTAGGCAACATCATAGCTCTGTGGGCTGCACGTAACCCTCTTTTGCATCACATAGCCCTGTAGGCAATACATAGCCCTCTTTGGCATCAAAATATCCCCGTAGGCAACACATAGCCCTTTTTCACAATAACATAGTCCTATTAGACAACATCATAGCCCTCATAGGCAGTTCATAGCTCAACAACTAACCACAATAGCCTCAAGGGCAACAACAAACAATTAAATAGGCTAAAGGCGAGCAATTTAGCTATAAACAATATTTATATGAATAATCTCCAAGTCGTTCTTAACTTAGGGTCCTTCTTAACAGATCGTGAGTCCCTAAAATGAGGGGTTATAACCACCCAATCAGCCAACCACTCACAATTACATCTACAAGATAACCAATGTTAACTACATCTAAGGAAACATGTCGAACGAAGGGAATAACCTTAACATACCTTTCCAATGAACGCTCGAAAGACCGTAGTTCCTTCACGAAAGTTGTTCCTTATGTCTAAAACATCGCAAACACTATATATAAACAGCTTGTACGCACCTATAAACAGTTTATAATTAATCTTATATCGGCAGATTTGCCATATTGCCCCAACTTGTCGAAACGTCCGTAGAAATTCATAAAAACAATCATAAAAGAGTCCCGAGATGAATACCTTAGTTAACTAAGTTAAAATCTTGAAGAAACACCAATAATTACAAATTTATATCTTCAAAAACCAGCTCCAAACGCAGCAAATAGAAGGGAAAAATGATTGCCACGTGTAGGGATTACGTTTCTAGGTACGGGGACAATGTATAATGGTATAAATCGTCAAAACTAACCTTCATCATGCTAGGACTCCATAGGAACCTTCTCCTAAGCTTTCTCTCTGGTTTTGGAACTGAAATGAATTGTTTCCATGGCAAAAAACATTAAATAGCCGACATACCATATTTCTTTATCCGACCTGGATTCTACTCTGGCAGTCCCTAGTAAAACCCTCAACTTTTTACTTGGATGTTTGTTTGATACGGGGTTTTGTGCGTTGCAAACTAGACTCGTAGGCCTTCGATTTAATGGATAATAGGCCTTCTAACTCTTTATATATTGGGAGAAAACATCCAATACATTTGATCCAAATTTCCAAGAAATCTTCAAAAAGGAACTTACGATAACTTTCGCCTACTTTTATTTTGCCACTTACTTAACTTCAAAACATGAGATAAAACCCTTGAACACTTAAAATATGACATACCACATCCTTTTTAATCTATTACTCACCCTTTTTGTTTTTCCACGAAGGTACGAGTTAATTTAGACGTTTTGGAAAAGTTGGAGTGTTACATCCTTCCCCCCTTAGAAACATTTGTCCTAGAATGAAAAATCTGAGTCACACAATCATGTCCCTAGGAGTTTCCAAAGTATAGGCAAAGTATCATTTGTGAATGTGACTATCCAAAACCTGAAACGTAGAAATTCTAACCTAGGAGTCTCACATGATGCCATAAATAGCTAAGGACTATAGCTTCGCAATAACAGTGCAAGCAAAATACAACGACAACAACCATAATAATAAGCAATAATATAAAAAAATTTGATAGGTATCTAACCTTACTTCACTAACATAAATTGATATTCTATCACCCTGGGGTATGAAACGATTGAGGATATTTGGACCTCATGCCATCCTCAGTTTCCCAGGTCACCTCTTCTCTATTCTTGTTTCTCCACAATACTTTAACTGAAGCCACCTCCTTCGTCCTCAATTTATGAACCTGTCGATCTAATATGGCAATTGGAGTTTCCTCGTAGGACAAATCCTTTGTGATCTGAACATCATCAATTGGGACAACCCGATAAGGGTCTCCTACACACTTTCGTAGCATCGATACATGGAAAACTGGATGAAAAAATTCTATCCTCCAAGGCAATTCTAACTCATAAGCCACTTGTCCTACCCTCCAAAAGATCCGGTATGGCCCAGTGAATCTTAGACTAAGTTTGCCTCTTTTGCCAAATGTCATAACACCTTTCATAGGCGAGACTTTTAAGAATACCCAGTCATCGACACAAAACTCTAAGTCCCTTCGTCGCACATCTGAGTATGACTTCTGTCGGCTTTGAGCTATTAGCAACCTCTCCCAAATGAGCTTAACTTTCTCTACTGTGTGCTGGACTAAGTTGGATCCGATCAACCCTGACTCACCTACCTCGAACCATCTAATGGGGGATCTACATTTTCTCCCATACAAAGCCTCATAAGGTTCCATCCCGATACTGGAATGATAACTATTATTGTATGCGTACTCAATAAGAGGCAAGTGGTTATCCCAACTTCCCTTGAAGTCTAGCGCGCACGCCCATAACATATCTTCGAGTGTCAAAATTGTGCGCTCAGCCTGGCCATCTGTTTGAGGGTGAAAGGCGGTACTAAGATTATCTTGTGTCCCTAATCCTTTCTGGAAGGACTTCCAGAAATTGGCGGTAAATTGTGCTCCTCTATCAGAGATAATAGATAATGGGACACCGTGTAGCCTAACAATCTCTTTAATATAGAGCCCTGCATAGTCTTCGGCAAAAAAAGTAGCCCTGACTGGTAAGAAGTGGGCTGATTTTGTTAGTCTATCAACAATTACACAAATAGAGTCAAACTTGCGAAACGATCGAGGTAAACCTGTAATAAAATCCATATTAATTGCTTCCCACTTCCACAAAGGAATGGCTATCTCCTGAACTAGCCCAGCGGGCTTTTGGTTCTTAACCTTCACCTGTTGGCAGTTAGGACACTGCGCTACAAACTCAACAACGTCCTTCTTAAACCCCTGCCACCAATAGATCTCCTTAATATCATGGTACATCTTCGTCGAACCAAGGTGAATAGAATAACGAGAATGTTGTGCCTCTTCCATAATTCGATGTCGAAGCCCTGCAACATTCGGAACACATAATCAACCGCTATATCTGAGGACTCCATCTTCTGCTATATCAAATGCTAAAGACTGTTGATCCTGAGCCTTAGCTCTAGGCTGCTCTAAGCTAGGATCCTCTTGTTGTCGTGATTTTACTTCTACAACTAGAGATGATACGGTTGTATCCTGAATTGTGACCCCAATATCGTCTGCCTCTAATAATCTGACTCCCAAACTAGCCAACTGATGAAGCTCTCGTGCTAGCTCCCGCTTCTCAACACCTAAATAGGATAAACTACCCATAGATCTTCGACTGAGGGCATCGGCTACCACATTTGCCTTTCTTGGATGCTATAAAATATCCACGTCGTAGTCTTTCAGTAACTCAAGCCATCGACGCTGTCGTAGATTTAACTCCTTTTGTATAAATATATATTAAAGGCTTCTATGATCTGTGAAGATGTCAACATGAACTCCATACAAATAGTGTCTCCAGATCTTTAATGCATGCACAACTGCAGCCAACTCTAAATCGTGGGTCGGATAATTCTTCTCATACTTCCTCAATTGCCTTGAAGCATATGTGATAACCTTACCATGTTGCATTAGAACACATCCCAACCCAACACCAGAAGCATCACAATATACCACATAGCCTTCTGAACCATCTGGTAATGCAAGAACTGGTGTTGATGTCAACATGTCCTTCAGCTCTTGGAAACTATGCTTGCAAGCCTCAGTCCACTGGAACTTTGCTGCTTTTTGAGTCAGCTTCGTTAATGGGGTTGAAATTGAAGAAAACCCCTCTACAAACCTTCTGTAGTACCCAGCTAACCCTAAGAAACTACGAACCTCAATCGGAGTCGTGGGTCTGGGCCAAGTCTTTACGATCTCAATCTTTTGTGTATCAACCGCAATGCCTGCATCTGATACAATATGGCCTAAGAAAGCTACAGAGTCTAACTAGAACTCGCACTTAGAAAACTTTGCAAAAGTTCTCGATCTCGAAGAACCTTAAGGACTGCTCGCAAATGATTTGCATGCTCATCTTTTGAAAGTGAATACACCAAAATATCATCAATAAATACAATCACAAACAAGTCTAGATACGGCCTAAATATATTATTCATCAGGTCCATGAATACTGCAGGGGCATTAGTTAATCCAAAAGACATTATCAAGAACTCAAAGTTTCCATATCTAGTTCTAAAATTTGTCTTTGGAACGTCTTTCTCCTGAACTCGTATCTGGTGGTACACTGATCTCAAATCAATCTTTGAGAAACACGTAGCACCTTGTAACTGATCAAACAAGTCATTTATCCTTGAAAGGGGATACTTATTCTTTATAGTTGCCTTATTCAGCTGTCGGTAATCGATACACATTCTTAGTGAGCCATCTTTCTTCCTTACGAACAACACTGGTGCACCCCATGGTGAAGCACTAGGACTAATAAAGCCATTATCCAGCAAGTCTTTCAGCTGATCCTTCTACTCCTTTAGCTCAGCAGGAGCCATTCTATAAGGAGGGATAGATATGGGTTGTGTACCTGGTAGCATATCGATAGCAAAATCAATTTCTCGTTCTCGAGGGATGCCAGGAAGCTCGTCTGGAAATACATCTACAAATTCACTAACTACCGGAATAGACTAAAGAGTCGGTGGTTCTGCATCTATATTATGAACGCGAACAAGATGATAAATACAACCCTTAGTAATCATCCTTCTCGCCTTAAGATAGGAAATAAACCTTCCTTTCGGTGTTGCTGTATCGCCTTTCCATTCCTGAACTGCCTCTCCTAGAAAGTGGAATCTAACAATCTTTGTTCGGCACTCAACATTAGCATACCAAGACGCTAACCAGTCTATGCCCATAATGACGTCAAAATTGACCATCTCTAACTCTACAAGATCTACAGAGGTCTGATGGTCGATAATTTCTACCGTGCAACCTCGATAGACTCTCCTGGCAACAATAGACTCACCAACTAGTGTAGATACAATAAAGGGTCAATCTATTGACTCTGCTATTATACATAACTTCCCCACAATAAATGGAGTAACATAAGACAGAGTAGATCCAGGATCTATCAAAACATAAACACAATGGGAGTAAACAATCAATGTACCTGTTACAACATCTGGTGATGACTCTGAGTCCTGTCGGCCGACTATTGAATATGTACGATTCTGGCCACTACCAGAATTAGATGCTCCCTCTCTGCCTCTGCCTCTACCTCTACCTGCTGAAGCCTGGGGTCCACGCCTTGTAGACTGTGTTGATGAAGAGGAACCTACTACTGACCTGGTCGACTGACCTATACCACCCTGACCTATGGTCGGGCAGTTTCTCCACCCATGCCCCTCCTGTCCACAAGAATAACAACCTGTTGAAACCTGTTTGCACCTCCCGAAATGCATCATACCACAAGTTGTGCAACGCGGCGGTGCTGTCCTAGCCTGGCCTGAGCCTCTTTACTGCTAAGAGCCTGATGCTCATGAACCGTCACCTAGGCCTGACTGTCCCTGACGATCAAATCTACTCCCCTGGAACTGTTATGGTGGAGGTCTAGGTGGCCTACTAGAATATCGAGGTCTGGGACCACCCTGAATATCTCCATATGAACCAGCGGGCCTATCCCTCTTCTGTCTCTCTCTATCGACCCTCTCAGTCATATACTATCCTCTATTCCTTGTGCAAAGGCCTGAATTCGCGAGATTTCCATATTATCATTTAGTGCAGCGGTAGAACAAGCGTTGATACAGTCTGAGTCAAGCCCTCCCACAAATCTATGCACCATGTCATGCATTGTATCAACAAATGCTGGTGCAAATCTAGCCAATGATTCAAATCTCAACCCGTACTCTCAGACACTCATGCGGCCCTGTCGGAGGTTCAGAAACTGGTCCACCCGGCCATCCCTAATCTCTTGAGGTAAATAGTGATCTATGAGAGCTTCTGTAAAGCTATCCCAAGCGGGTAAAGATATATCTTCTCCCCTAGATCTCTCCCAACTTTCATACCACAATACTGCAACATCACGCAATCGAAATGCTGCTAACTCAACTAACTCAGTCGCTGAGGCATGCATGACTCTGAAGATCCTATGAAGCTGATCAACAAAGTGTTGAGGGTCATCTCTGCGATCTATCCCAGTAAACTGTGGAGGATTCAAGGCAAGAAATTCATGAACTCTCGAACTTTCGGGCCCTTTAGAAGGTCCGGCAACATCTGGCACAACTGGTTGGCGCTGTGCGGCTACTAACTGTGCTAGCATATATACTACACTCTTGAAATCATGATCAGATGGAATAGGAGGAACTAGAGGTGATATTGCTGGTGGAGTCGGGGGTCCTGTAGCCGTCAGAGGCTCCTGAAGCGGTGGAGAAGCTATAGGGGGCTGAGAAGCTGTCTCCCCTAGGGTCTCACAATGGGCTGCCTCCACCTGTGGTACCTTGCCAGTACCCTCGCCTGCAGTTGTATCTAGTTCCTGGCTAGTTGTGGTCTGTCTGGTGTCAGCCATCTTTTTCTGTATACAAATATCAATTATAAGCCAGAAACCTTAACCCTTAAGACATCGCTCTATAGCACGAGGTGAGCAAAAGAAGGATAGTCATTCTAACATGCCCAGTAGCTTCTTGCTTATCGAATGTGGTGCACAACACATTTATAAACAACACTCTACTAGACATGGCTTACAGACTCCCTAAGATACGACGTTGCTCTAATACCAAGTTTATCACACCCCAAACTTAAAGGGCGCAACTGGCTCCTAATACCAGAATTTAGGCTCTAGCCGACCGTGCCTAACCATTTGCTACTAGCGCATGGCAGCCACACGTAACCAAGAAAACAACCAAGTATATCTTAGATTAAAATTAAGCCCTCGGCCGGCAAGACCCCTGTTAACAAATCTATAAAAGAAACATCTACTCCCAAGAGTTCATATAAAGAAATAACCAACTAGCACAAAAGTCCTGATTGGGCCATCGAGGCCACCATGATCTCTACAGTGAAATTGAAAGCAGGTATATATCAATACAATACCTCAAACAACTAACAAGCTGTAGCAAACCAACAAACTAGGCCAGCATGGCCATAACGTAGTTGTACACCCCACACACTAGTCTGCAAGCCCCTAAGAGTAGTAAAGATTGGTGGAACAGGGCCCCAGCCTACCCATAAAAATATATACAATAAAAGCTAACAAACCTCCACACTCTGGCAACTCCGAAGGAAAGGGCTAGCCAACCGTATAGAAGTCAATCCTGCTGCTGAAGAGGTCTACTCGGATGTCTGTCGGGACCTGCATGCATGAATGCAGTGCCCCCATGCAATGGGGCGTCAGTACAAAATAATGTACAGACTATGAATGGTTGTAAATTAAATGAGCATGTATCATAACAGACCAAAAGCAATCAGGTGAGGAAATCAAATTTAGATTAGCATGCCAACCCACTACTGAATCTAATAAAATACAATAATGATCAAACATCAACCTAACCAAGCCCCCATAAGCCCGGTAGGAACAAACAACATACCACCTACTTAGGCCCCCACAAGCCCAGAAGGTGCAAAATCAATCTACATAACCTTATCGGTAGCCCCTTCTCTTTGTAAGAAGTCACATATCCCTTTTTGGCAACGATATAGCCCTCTTAGGCAACATCATAGCTTTGTGGGCTGCACGTAGCCCTGTAGGTAATACATAGCCCTCTTTGGCGTCAAAATATCCCCGTAGGCAACACATAGCCCTATATGGAAATAACATAGTCCTATTAGACATCATCATAGCCCCCATAGGCAGTTCATAGCTCAACAGCTAACCACAATAGCCCCAAGGTTGACAACAAACAATTAAATAGGCTGAAGGCGAGCAATTTATCTATAAACAATATATATATGAATAATCTCCAAGTCGTTCTTTACTTAGGGTCTTTCTTAACAGATCGTGAGTCCCTAAAATGAGGGGTTATAACCACCCAATCAGCCAACAACTCACAATTACATCTACAAGATCACCAACGTTAAATACATCTAAGGAAATATGTCGAACGAAGGGAATAACCTTAACATACCTTTCCAATGAACGCTCAAAAGACTGTAGTTCCTTCACGAAAGTTGTTCCTTGTGTCCTAAGCTTTGAAAACACTATATATACACATCTGGTACACACCTATAAACCGTTTATAATTAATCTTATATCGGAAAATTTGTCATATTGCCCCAACTTGTCGAAATGTCCGTAGAAATTCATAAAAACAATCATAAAAGAGTCCCAAGATGATTACCTTAGTTAACCAAGTAAAAACCTTGAAGAAACACCAATAATTACAAATTTATATCTTCAAAAACAAGCTCCAAACGTAGCAAATAGAAGGGAAAAATGATTGTCTCGTGTAGGGATTACGTTTCTAGGCACGGGGGCAATGTTTAATGGTAGAAATCGTCAAAACTAACCTTCATCATGCTAGGACTCCATAGTAACCCTCTCCTAAGCTTTCTCTCTGGTTTTGGAACTGAAATGAATTGTTTCCATGGCAAAAAACGTTAAATAGCCGACATACCATATTTCTTTACCCGACCCGGATTCTGCCCTGGCAGTCCCGAGTAAAACCCTCATAACTTTTTACTCGGATGTCCATTTGATACGGGGTTTTGTGCGTTGCAAACTAGACTCGTAGGCGTTCGATTTAATGGGTAATAGGCCTTCTAACTCCTTATATATTAGGAGAAAACATCCAATACATTTGAAATTTAAAAGAAATCTTTAAAACGGAACTTACGATAACTTTTGCCAACTTTTATTTTGCCACTTACTTAACTTCAAAACATCAGATAAAACCCTTGAACACTTAAAATATGACATACCACATCCTTTTTAATTTATTACTCACCCTCTTTGTCTTTCCACTAAGGTACGAGTTAATTTAGACGTTTTAGAAAAGTCGGGGTGTTACATATGTATTCCCAGAGGCATCAATTTTTATATTGATAAAAGAGAAACTGAGATTTCTAAATGAGTTATGAGTAAAAAATATATTTCAAGATCAGTTACCTCTTTTAAGAGGGTAGTTTGAGCAATTATCTCAAACTATAGGAAGAGTTATGTTTTTAAACATATGACAATGAGTATATATTATTGTGAGTAGTATTGAGCACCAATATGGGACGAGTTCAGACAACTCAAAGTCCTCACAAACCATGTATGCCAACATGGGTAAAGGGTCATATTTTTTAGATGATTGCATATTGCTTTTTAAGTATAGCTTAGTGAATCCACTTAGTTGAGGTGTCCTATATCCCTGCAAAGTATATGACAGTTCTAGCAGCATGAACTAGACATTGTATCATCATGTAGCTCATAGTGAATCTCTCAATATAGTTAAAGTGTATTTTTATATATCACTTATTATGTTGACTTTAGAGATGAGAAAGTATTTTGTAAAGCTTTCAATGTTTTATCTCCATTATTTCTTTACATTCATCTTGAGTACATTATTATCTATTTCAGTCCTTTCTTTTAGTTATTTTTTATTCAGCTATATCACATACTCGTACATTCAATGTACTGATGGCATTCGACCTGTATCTTTTAATGATGTAGATACAGGATCTTAGGTACCTCAACAAGAGTTTGTTGAGATCACTTCACCCGCTCGTCAACTTTCAAGTGAGGTCTCCTTGCTTTCGGAGGACTCCAGTTTTATGATCTACTGGTAGTAGTTCTTCTGAGGAGTCGTGGGTATTGTCCCAACACTCATCTTTGTATAGCAGGGGATTCATAGATAGACAGTTTTGGAGTGTTTTTCAGTTTGAGATATTTTTTTTCAAACTTATGTTTCATACTCAGTATATTCAGCGAAGTTTTAAGATTCAATAAACTATTTTTAAATGTTTCTTTCAATTTGATGCTTATTTATGATTGAGTTATTCTTCCACTTGTAGTCAGCCAGGATGAGGGTTCACTTGGGGGCCAATAATGGTTCTCGAGTGCCAGCCACGTCCAAGGTGTAGGCTCAGGTCGCGACAAACTTGGTATCAGAGCACAAAGTTCAAGTGTCCTAGGGTGTCTACAAAGTTGTGTCAGTAGGGTATTGTTTATGGTTTTGAGGGCCCTACTTCTGTAAACGAGTGAATATAGACATTTAAGAAAAAGTTTCCCTTCTTTCATACTCTAAATTGTGCAATAGAACTATGTCATAAGGAACTTATTCATACTCGTGCATTTCTCATATCCATTCGACTACCCCTCATACTAAAGGTGGTTGAAAAGCGAAGCCCAACATCCTTATCGATGAGTTACTCTCAGCAAGAGTCTTGAGAAATTCATAAGACTTTAGAGGGGCAAGAGAGAAGCCCATGAGTGAGTTTAAGTGTTGAGATTTTAAAGTATGTAGTCTTATTCATAAGGTTAAAGCGAGATGTCTCTTTTCTCTAAACCTTGTTTCAGTTGAGACCCCTATGAGAAAGGTTTGTTTTAGAGGTTGGATTGTAATTGCATCTGTAAAAATAGTATGAGTTATGAGATTATAAGCAGTAGTAGTAGGAGCCCAAAGTTAGAAGAATGCATGCAGAGGTTGAGTAATCTAAGAAAGGGAGATAGTTATGAGGCAAGCTATGTTATTATAGTCATGCACCCAGTAGGTTATTAATGAGGAGTTTTCCCTTATGGGTAGACTAAGGAGTAATAATTTTGTATAGAGGTCATGATAGAAGGTAGAGGAATAGTTACTAGTTAGGATAAGTTATAGTATACTTTAACTAGAAAGAAGGTTATGCTGATGTGGCATAGTGTTAGTAATGGCCAAGTGTATGTGTTGAATAGAAGAGCATGAGTATTCATGAGGTGATAGCTTTATGCTAGGCTTATGATGTTTAAGGGAAAGCCCATAATATTCCAAGGGTTATAGAACTAATTAGGCAATGATGTATAGTGAATGAGTAAATAGTACTTAAGTCGTGAAATTGAATGTGACGATAATTCGTAAGTATGTAGACAAAGAGATAAAGACAGACCACTTGTCATGAGATTTTAGTGGGCGAGTGTTTCTTAATTTATATCTAGTAGTTGTAAGTTAGTATAGTAAGGGAGCAATCATATTCATATCCAGGTTTAGTAATAAACATTATTCTTGAATTTGAGATGAGAGTGGTGGTAAAAGAGAATGAAAACATGAGGGTGATGATGTTAGTGCGAGATCTAATGTGGTAGATTTGACATACAGTTAGGTAAGAAATTAATGTGTTACATTTTACAAATGTGAGTGGTACAAGTATGAGATTCTAACTTTTAGATGAGAGCAATGAAGTGTGGCTAAGTCATTAGATTAACAAGATAATTAAGAGGTGAACCCGAGATCGGATGTAGTTAGATGAGGTTCCAATTAAGTTAATGATTATTTTTCATGTGTGCCTAGATAGTATAATTGAGATATTAATGTGTAACAGGCTGAGTTAAGCATTAATTTTGTTCCTTTAAAAGCTAGATGAAGCAGCCTAATGAGCCATTGAGAGGAGGTTAAGAGAAGCATCATAGAAAGAGATCTTAGAAGGAGTCTTAGTACCTGCTTATGGAGAGTTCAGTAGCCATGAGATAAGACTTTTTCGAGTATTAAAGTAAATGGAATGTAGACCAGTTTAGAGACGATGAGAATAGATCCATGGCTTTAGAGTGTCAACTCCTGACCTAAGGGGGAGATGATAAGATGAGAAATCACGTCAAGTGTTGAGGATGAGATAGTGATGTCTTCAGAAAGAGTTTTAGTGATACATCATCTTGTGTATTCCTCAAGTGAAGTTATTGAAACATCTTGTTAATATTCCTAATATTAGAATTGTGTCTATGACCTATACTCATAAACTTCAGAGAGATTCACATTGATGTTTGTGTAATCAAGACACAACTTTCGATGCAAGTGACTACGATCGTACAATAGTTTAGTAACCCAACCAAGGGTTGGGATCATTCCCAAGAGAGTGGTTTTGAGAATTAATAAAAAAATAAAATTTAGTTCTAACTAGTCATAGCTAAAGACATTAATGATTTAAAACATTGTACATTAAAGGGGGACACAAGAGTGTCAATTAACAATGGGGTTTTGTCACTAGTAAATAATAAAAGAGAAAAATAAATAAGGATTTCTAAGTAATGAGAGGGGATCCTTGGGATGTGACGGGAATACGGGTTAAGCTAGATAATTGGGTACATGCTTTCGATAGAAGATTCATAGAATAATTGTGGCTAGGTTAAACTTTAAGGGGGATAAGCTCTCACTCAAGCAACTTATCCCATTTCAAATGCGTTCCTCTCAGACACCCACTTGCCGCATGAAGAACAGCCTACGCCTTACTCCACTCACTCTCTCGAGCTGAGTCTGTGGGAATGACACTAGGATTCACTCTATCAAGTTGAACCTCATGTCGACCCACTCCCACCGACTATCAATTTAGTAGTTTTAGGTTTACGACCTCTCTCTCGAGCAAGCCGAAAACACATAAATAAACTTGTATTTGTAACTACAAATTCAGTAAATTCATCCACAACTACTAAACGAAATTACAATTAAACTATCAGCAAGCAAGACCCAATAATTATCTTAACCCATATTCGCTAAATCACACCCCAAAAATTGGGTCTTTTAGCCACACATGTATAAGGGACAGAAATTTATACCAAATTGAGTTCGCATTCAACTGGGTATGAAGATTTAAGTCTTAATACAGGCCAAAATTTGAAGAATCCAAGTGACCCAAATCCAAATCTTGAAGATGAAACCCTTTGGATCTTCAAGTCTTCAAAACCCTCTCAAACTTAGAGAAAAAATATCAAAAAGTATTATTATATATCAAAATTATAATAATTTTTCCACACATAAAACTACACTCTAACTAGTATTTATAGTTTTCACAGGTTTGTGCTGCAGTGGATCATTCGGTGTCGTTAGTCGGATTTGCCGATCAACTCAGTGATTCGCCCTTCGGTGTAGTTCATCGCCGTCTTGCACCAGCGTTCAACATCATCGTGCTTAGGGTCATTGGGCGACATGGTACTACTTCGCGAAACTTCTGGTCGATGCGTCGACTGCTCCCTTTTTCTGCCGACTTGATCCCTTCCTTCATTGCTCAGCACACTGGAACAAAAGGTGAAGTAAGACCCTTCGGCGACTCACCAAGTGGACTCAGCGATCTTCAGGCCTTCATTTCTTCATTCTTTTCAACCTTTTTGTTCCTTTTTGCGACGTAGTGTCCATGTTTTCCTTCAAACTTCAAATACCTAAAACATAAGGGGTTTCATCAAATATTGAGATAAAATAAGCATTTGAGGGCACAATTTCTATTAAAATATAGCCCTAAATAACTCCAATTTGTGGACTCATCAACACCCCCAACTTAAAATTTTGCTTGTCCTCAAGTAAAAGTCAAGTTCAGTAGTTCAACAAAGATGTCTCAAATAATGCTACACAAGACTCAATTATTAATGTACACAACAAGACTCAATTTACTTATGCAAGGATCAATTTTGTACTCAAAGATTCAAGTTGTGACACACCTTTACCAAAGATTCTCAAGCTCGCAATACTTCCTTCAAATGCAAGTTCAAGCTCAACAAAACCCTTCGATTGCCCTCACACAAATGATGATTCCATTTTCACACACAAAGGTATAATCAATTTAAAGTTCAGGAATCAGATACAACACTCACACTCACAAAGATGAACACAATGCATGCTTTCACCCATAGGTTTGCCCGTATTTTCCAATTAACATTTGTTTCGACTTTCTCTTGATCAAAAAGGTCTTAATAAGTCTTGTAACGGGGCTGAGTGTAAAGGTATGGTCATTTAGGCTCAATGACTTTTATCCTCATGAAATGCGGTGCTCTCAACACTTCCTTTATTTTTCCTTCATCATTTTCATTAGTGCATCATAGGTCATTCTATTATACGCTTCCCATGGATTGTTCGGAACCCTATTTCTTTGGTTCTTTATTCCACAACTTTCTACTTTTTTTTCTTTTTTTTAACCGAAGGGTTTCATTTTTCTCACCACCATGGGTTAAAGGAGACTTTCCTTGCACTTCTTTACTTTCCCTTTTATTTTTCACCACACCCCCAACTTAGGGCCTAAGTTGGCTATTCAATTAACCACAATTCAAGAGGATTATAGGTAATGGATTAAGAAAGTTCTAGTTTTCATCAAGTTTCTTCCAAAGAAGGGTAAGGCTCAAAGGATGTTCAAGAGAGAATCAAAAGTTCTAGTTTTCATCAAGTTTCTTCCAAAGAAGGTTAAGGCTCAAAGGATGTTCAAGAGAGAATCACATGCTCACAAGGTAGGTCACAAAAGAGGTATATGTCAAATTGGTTCACACTCTTCGAAGTTTGCTAAGATCATATCAAGAGAAAGTCTTACTTAGTCAACCAGACCAACAGGGCAAATTCTAGGTGTTGCTATGCATGGTTCCAGGTAACTTTATCACACAAGGCATTGACACTTCCGTCAAACAAGACTCCACACTTTTGCTAGTATGCAACGTTCATCACAAGAGAGTGAATTTGATAAATGGCTAATCACAACGAGATGCAAAGAGTTCACATATTTTCTATGCAACTTCATTTGGTCTCATTGTAGTCGTACATTCATGTTCGTTCGATTGTAAGTACTATTCAAGTCATCAGTATTAATCAAAACCGAGACTTAAACTTTCTAAGGAACAACCACATTCAACACACGAGAGGTGGCACAAATTTTTCAAAAGGGTCAAAATCATTTTGCATTTTCAAATAAAAGTAGCCACAAGCTCAAACATCCACAGAAAAGCAGTATAAACACAATTTTAAATAGAACAGCCTAAATATAAACACAAAACATGAAAAAAAAAGTAGCACACAAAGGGTGTGGGCCTCATCCCACCACAAACAAAACCTTTTTCCTCAAATGCAAATAAACTATCCAAAAATAAAACCATATCAGACAGAGAGGTAGGTAAGGAAAAGTCCTAGTTAAGCAGTTGCTTCATCTGTCGGGGCGACATGGTTCTTCTTGCGACTTTGGATGTAGTTGTGTCTGCTGCTTCGGGTTGTAGACCTTCAACAATTTCAGCATTAAAAAGAAGGAGAGGTGGGGACATTAAGTACACTGATGAGTGGTTCAACGATTTCTACACAGCTTTGCTAAGCAACCCAACGCGCCTATTTTCAACCCACTTGATCAAAATTCTTTACAACCATCCTACTTCAACTGTGCAAAGAGTTAAACTTAAGTAAGACCCAACTCATGCAAGCACAACCCCCTTTTGCGATGACCTATTGAGTGTTGAATAGCTAGGAATGCAATCCAAGTTCCGAGCATAAATCGATGCTAAAATACTTAGTTAATCCAGGTTTATGTAAAGATTAATGTACAAAGGTGCAGTTGGAGGAATGAAGATGTATCAAAGTGAACCGTGTTGAGAATTTTAAACCTTTTGTCTCACAAGCCGCTCAGATCCAAACCACTCGGTGATATTAGTCGTAATAGTGGAATCTTTCGATGAGCCACAGAGTATTTCGGCGAGTCGCTGGACAATCACTTGCCTCGCCAATTCTTACGGAGCTTTCCGGTAAGCTTGGGAATCCAAACGGCAGTCTCCATCGAGATCGTTGATAGAGTCGGCGATGCTTCAATAATTTCAACAGTTCGCCTAGTTAGACTGTCCAACTTGAAGATATTATGGAGTCAAAAAGGCGGATAGGTTGGGTTCACCGACCTCTTCGGTGATTCGTTGATTGGACCTGTTGTTCGCCACTATACACTTTTTCGAACACTTTTCTGCAATTCAACATGTACAAACAACACACCATTATTTTACCAAGAAATAAAAAGCAATTAAAGGGGTTTTGGGTTGCCTCCCAAACATCGCCTTAGTTAACGTCGCGGCACGACAAAAGTCAACAACTATTATTCATCCTCGGAGTCAGTCATGGTGTAGTCAGGTGATTCCTCGGCGAACGGTGGATAGCGACTTGTCATCAAATGGGTGATTTAAGCATCCTATAGCTGAAGTGTGATGGAGTTTGACGTAGACATTTCATTCAGTCTTTCAATGTTGTCCTTCATCTTATTTAACTTCTTGTCTTTCTCTTCAAGTTTTTGTTGAATGGGAGAAAGAGCATCGTCAGTTTGCACATCCTCATGCTTCTTCCTGTGCCTGCATTCTCGAAGGAAGAAGTTCTTTTCCTTTTCCATGGCTTGTGCTTCCAATCCCATGACTTATTTGGACAGAACGTCTATTTGAGCCACTAGTGCGTCCCACTCGTGTTTCTTTTGGGCCTCCTTGTTGGTGTCAACCATACCATCAAGGAGTGTTGCGACGACTTTGTAGGGCTGGTGGAGCATACCACCCTCGAAAAGTTGATTGGCTATCCTCCTATTTTCGGGTCCAAGACCCCGATAGAAGCAGTCCAACAACGTCTTGTCAGACATTCCATAATATGGGCATGGTACTAGCACTGATTGAAATTAAGCCATATTTCTTGAGCTGTCTCATTCCCTGCTTGTTTAAACGTCAGGAGGTTGTCCCTGAGGTTCAATAGTTTCAGTAGGGGCTGGTCTGTGTGGTACCCATAATGATCATCCATTCTTATTTCACTGCTTTGATATTCAAACAAGCAAAACAAAACTACAATTTAGATTAGTAAAGCTAAAACTAAGAAGAATAAAAAATTCTACTTAACTAAGAATTCTCAAATAACACCACTATCCGGCAGCGGTGCCATTTTGATGTTTGCGTAATCAAGACACAACTTCTGATGCAAGTGTCTATGATCGTACAATAGTTTAGTAACCCAAGCAAGGGTTGGGATCGTTCCCAAGAGAGTGGTTTTGAGAATTAATAAAAAGATAAAATTTAGTTCTAACTAGTCGTAGCTAAAGACATTAACTATTAAAAACATTGTAAATGAAAGTAGGACACAAGAGTGTCAATTAACAATGGGGTTTTGTCACTAGTAATTAATAAAATAGCAAAATAAACACGGATTTCTAAGTAATGAGAAGGGATCCTTGGGATGTGATGGGAATACGGGTTAAACTAGATTATTGGGTACATGCTTTCGATAGAAGATTCATAGAATAATTATGACTAGGCTAAACTTTAAGGGGGATAAGCTCTCTCTGGAGCAACTTACCCTGTTTCAAATGCATTCCTCTCGGACACCCACTTGCCGCATTAAGACCATCATATGCCTTAACCCACTCACTCTCTCGAGTTTAGTGTGTGGGAATGAGACTAGGATTCACTCTTTCGAGCTGAACCTTATGTCGACCCACTCCCACCGGCCATCAATTTAGTAGTTTTAGTTTTATGACCTCTCTCTCGAGCAAGACGAAAACACATAAATAAACATGTAGTTGCAACTACAAATTCATTAAATTCATCCACAACTACTAAACGAAATCACAATCAAACTACGATAAAACTATCAGCAAGCAAGACCCAACAATTATCTTAGCCCATATTCGCTAAATCACACAACAAGAATTAAGTTTTTAGCCACACATGTATAAGAGATAGAAATTTATACCAAATTGAGCTCGCATTTAACAGGGTATGAAGATTTAAGTCTTGATACAAGCCAAAATTCTAAGAATCCAAGAGACCCAAATCCAAATCTTGAAGATGAAACCCTTTGGATCTTCAAGTCTTCAAAACCCTCTCCAAGTTAGAACAAAAATATCAAAAAGTATTATTCTATATGAAAATTATAATAATTGTTCCACACTTAAAACTGCATGCTAACTAGTATTTATAGTTTTCATAGGTTTGTGCTGCAGCGGATCATTTGGCGTCGTTAGTCGGAATCGCCGATCAACTCGGCGATTCACCCTTTGGTGTAGTTCATCGCCGTCGTGCACCAGCCTTCAGTATCGTTGTGCTCTGGGTCATTAGGCAACATGGTACTGCTTCACGAAACTTCTGGGCGATGCGTCGACTGCTCCTTTTTTCTGCCAACTTGATCCTTTCCTTCAGGGCTCAGCACACTGGAACAAAAGGAGAAGTAAGACCCTTCGGCGACTCGATAAGTGGACTCGGCAATCCTCAGGCCTTCATTTCTTCGTTCTTTTCAACCTTTTCGTTCCTTTTTGTGACATAGTGTCCACGCTTTCCTTCAAACTTTAGATACGTGAAACTTAAGGGTTTTCATCAGATATTGAGATAAAATAAGCATTTGCGGACATAATTTCTATTAAAATATAGCCCTAAATGAGTCAGGTTTGTGGACTCGTCAACTCCCCCAACTTAAACTTTTGCTTATCCTCAAGTAAAACTCAAGTTCAAAAGTTCAACAAGGATGTCTCAAATAGTGCTACACAAGACTCAATTATGAATGTACACAACAAGACTCAATTTACTTATGCAAGGATCAATTTTGTACTCAAAGATTCCTGTTGGGACACACCATTACCAAAGATTCTCAAGCTCGCAATACTTCCTTCAAATGCAAGTTCAAGCTCAAAAAAAGCTTTTGAATGCCCTCACACAAATGGGTGATTTGAGGATCCTGCAGTTGAATAGTCATGGAGTTTGAGGTAGACATTCTATTCAACATTTCAATGTTGTCCTTCATCTCATTTAACTTTCTGTCTTTCTCTTCGATTTCTTCTTGAATGAGAGAAAGAGCATCATCCATTTGCATATTGTCATACTTTTTCGTGTGTCTGCATTCTCGAAGGAAGAAGTTCTTTTCCTTTTCCATGGCTTGTGCTACCAACCCCATGACTCGTTTGGACAGAATGTCTACTTAAGCCACTGGTGCGGCCCACTCGTGTTTCTTTTGCTCCTCCTTGTTCATTTCAACCATACCGTCAAAGATTGTTGCGACGACGTCGTAAGGCTGGTGGAGCATACCACCCTCAAAGAGTTAATAGGCTATGCTCCTATTTTTGGGTCCAAGACCCCGATAAAAGCACTCCAACAGCGTCTTATTAGACATTCCATGAGAAGGGCATGGTTCTAGCATTGATTGAAACTTCAGCCACATTTCTTGAATTGTCTCATTCGCTGCTTGTTTGAACGTCAAGAGGTTCTCCTTGACGTTCAATAGTTTCAGGAGGGGATGGTCCTTGTGGTACCCATAATGATCATCCATTCTTATTTCCCTGTTTTGATATTCAAACAAGCAAAACGAAACTACAATTTAGATTAGTAAAGTTTAAACAAAGAAGAATAAAAAATTCTACTTAACTAAGAATTCCCAAATAACACCACTCCCCGGCAGCGGCGCCATTTTGGTGTTTTCATAATCAAGACACAACTTTCAATGCAAGTGTCTACGATTGTACACTAATTTAGTAACCCAACCAAGGGTTGGGATCGTTCCCAAGAGGGTGGTTTTGAGAATTAATAGAAAACTAAAATTTAGTTCTAACTAGTCGTAGCTAAAGACATTAACGATTAAAAACATTGTAAATTAAAGGGGGACACAAGAGTGTCAATTAAAAATCGGGTTTTGTCACTAGTAAATAAAAAAAATAGCAAAATAAACAATGATTTCTAGGTAATGAGAGGGGATCCTTGATATGTGATGGGAATACAGATTGAGCTAGATTATTGGGTACATGTATTTGATAGAAGATTCATAGAATAATTCTAACTAGGCTAAACTTTAAGGGGGATTAGCTCTCTCTCGAGCAACTTACCCTGTTTCAAATGTGTTCCCCTCGGACACCCACTTGCCGCATGAAGACCAGCCTTTGCCTTAAACCACTCACTCTCTCAAGCTGAGCATGTGGGAATGAGACTAGGATTCACTCTTTCAAGCTGAACCTCATGACGACCCACTCCCACCGGCCATCAATTTAGTAGTTTTAGTTTTACGACCTCTCTCTCAAGCAAGCCGAAAACACATAAATAACTTATATTTGCAATGACAAATTCATTTAATTCATCCACAACTACTAAACGAAATCACAATTAAACTACGATTAAACTATCAGCAAGCAAGACCCAACAATTATCTTAACCCATTTCGCTAAATCACACTCCAAGAATTAGGGTTTTTAGCCACACATGTATAAGAGATAGAAATTTATACCAAATTGAGCTTGCATTCAACTAGCTATGAAGATTTTAGTCTTGATACAGGCCAAAATTTGAAGAATCCAAGAGACCCAAATCCAAATCTTGAAGATGAAACCCTTTCGATCTTTAATTCTTCAAAACCCTCTCAAAATTAGGGCAAAAATATCAAAAAGTACTATTCTATATGAAAATTATAATAATTGTTCCACACTTAAAACTACACTCTAACTAGTATTTATAGTTTTCACAAGTTTGTGCTGCAGCAGATCATTCGGCGTCGTTAGTCGGAATCGCCAATCAACTCGGCTATTCGCCCTTTAGTATAGTTCATCGTCGTCTTGCACCAACCTTCAGCATCATCGTGCTCTGGGTCATTAGGCGACATGGTACTGCTTCGCGAAACTTCTCGGCGATGCGTGAATGCTCTTTTTTTCCACCGACTTGATCCTTTCCTTCAGGGCTCAGCACACTGGACCAAAAGGCAAAATAAGACCCTTCGGCCACTTGCCAAATGGACTGCAATCCGCATGCCTTCATTTCTTCGTTCTTTTTAGCCTTTTCGTTTCTTTTTGCGACGAAGCGTCCATGCTTTCCTTCAAACTTCAAGTACATGAAACTTAAGGGTTTTCATCAGATATTGAGATAAAATAAGCATTTGATGATACAATTTCTATTAAAATATAGCCCTAAATAAGTCCAATTTGTGGATTCATCAACACCCCCAACTTAAACTTTTTCTTGTCCTTAAGTAAAATCAAGTTCAGCAGTTCAACAAGGATGTCTCAAACAGTGCTACACAAGACACAATTATGAATGTACACAAAAAGACTCAATTTACTTATACAAAGATCAATTTTGTACTAAAAGATTCAAGTTATGACACAGCATTACCAAAGATTCTTAAGCTCGCAATACTTGCTTCAAATACAAGTTCAAGCTCAAATAAAGCCTTTGAATGCCCTCACACAAATGATGATTCCATTTTCACACGCAAAGGTATGATCAATTTAAAGTTCAGGAATCAGATACGACGCTCACACTCACAAAGATGAACATAATGTATGCTTTCACCCATAGGTTTGCCCATATTTTCCAATCAACATTTGTTTCGACTTTCTCAAGATCACAAAGGTCTTAACAAGGCTTGTAACATGGTTGAGTGTAAAGGTATGGTCATTTAGGCTCAGTGACTTTTTTCCTTATGAAATGTGGTGCTCTCAACACTTTCTTTCTTTTTCCCTCATCATTTTTATTTGTGCATCATAGGTCATCCTATTATTCGCTTCCCATGGATTGTTCGGAACCCAATTTCTTTGGTACTTTATTCCACAACTTTCTCCTTTTTTTTATACCGAAAGGTTCCATTTTTCTCAACACCATTGGTTAAAGGAGACTTTTCTTGCAATTCTTGACTTTCCCCTTTCTTTTTCACCACTCCCCTAACTTAGGCTTTTAGCCAAAGTTGAGTATTCAGTTAACCACAATTCAAGAGGATTATAGGTAATGGATTAAGAAAGGTCTAGTTTTCATCAAGTTTCTTCCAAAGAAGGGTAAGGCTCGAAGGGTGTTCAATAGAGAATCACACGCCCACATGGTAGGTCACAAAAGAGGTATATGTCAAATTGGTTCACACTCTTCGAAGTTACCTAAGATCTTATCAAGAGAAAGTCTTACTTAGTCAACCGGACCAACAAGGCAAATTCTAGGTGTAGTCATGCATGGTTCCAAGTAATCTTATCACACAAGGCATTGACACTTAAATCAAACAAGACTCCACACTTTTGCTAGTGTGTAACGGTCATCACAAGAAAATCGATTTGATAAATGGATAATCACAATGAGATGCAAAGAGTTCACATATTGTCTATGCAACTTCATTTGGCCTCATCGTAGCCGTACATTCATGTTCATTCGATTGTAAGCACTATTCAAGTCATCAGTATTGATCGAAACCGTGACTCAAATTTTCCAAGAACAGCCACATTTAACACACGAGAGGTGGTACAATTTTTTTGAAAGGGTCAAAATCATTTTGCAATTTAAAATAAAAGGAGCCACAAGCTCAAACATCTATAGAAAAGCAGTATTAAAACAATTTTATACAGAACAGCCCAAATATAAACACAAAACACGAACAAAAGTAGCACACAAAAGGTGTGGGCCTTACCCCACCACAAACAAAAACATTTTTCCTCAAATGCAAATAAAAGTATCCAAAAGTAAAAGCATATAAGACAGAGAAGGAGGTAAGGAAAAGTCCTGGTTAAGCAGTTGCTTCATATGTCGGGGCGACATGGTTCTTCTTGCGACTTTGGGTATAGTTGCCTCTACTGCTTCGGGTTGTAGACCTTCAACAATTTTAGTATTAAAAAGAAGGCGAGGTGGGGACGCTAAGAGGACCGCTGAGAGGTTCAACGGGCTCTACACAGCTTTGCTAAGCAACCCAACGCGCTTATTTTCAACCAACTTACTCAAAATGCTTTACAACCATCCTACTTTAACTGTGCAAAGAGTTAAACTTAAGCAAGACCCTACTCATGCAAACACAACCCCTTTTGCGATGACCTATTGAGAGTTAAATAACTAGGAAACAATCCAAGTTTTGAGCATAAATCGATGCTAAAATACTTAGTTAATGAAAGTTTATGTAAAGATTAATGTGCAAATGTGCAGTTGAAGGCAAGAAGATGTATCAAAGAGAACCGTCTTGAGAATTTTAAACGTTTTGTCTCATAAGCCGCTCAGATCCAAATCACTCAGCGATACTACTCGTAATCACGGAATCTTTGGTGAGTCACGAAGTATTTCAGCGAGTCGCTGGACAATCACTTGCCTCGCCGATTCTTACAGAGCTTTCTAGTAAGCTTGGGAATTCAAACGGCGATCTCTATCGAGATTACCGATAGAGTCGGCGATGTGCCAATAATTTAAACAGTTCACCGAGTTTGACATATCCCAACTTGAAGATATCTTTGAGTCAAAAAGGCAGATAAGTTGGGTTCGCTGACCTCTTCGGTGATTCGCCGATTAGACCTGTTGTTTGCCACTATACACTATTTTGAACACTTTTCTACACTTCAACCTGTACAAACAACACACCATTATTTTACCAAGAAATAAAAAGCAATTAAAGGGGTTTTGGGTTTCCTCCCAAACAACGCCTTAGTTAACGTCGCGACACGAGTCAAGTCAACAACTATTCTTCATCATCGGAGTCAGCCATGGTGTAGTTAGGCGAGTCATCGGCGAATGGTGGATAGGGACCTGTCATCAAATGGGTGATTTGAGCATCCAGTAGCTAAATAGTCATGGAGTTTGAGGAAGACGTTTCATTCTGTCTTTCAATGTTGTCCTTCACCTCATTTTACTTCTTGTCTTCCTCTTCGAGTTTTTGTTGAATGAAAGAGAGAGCATTGTCCGTTTCCACATCCTCGTGATTCTTCGCGTGTCTACATTCTCAAAGGAAGAAGTTCATTTCCTTTACCATGGCTTGTGCTTCCAACCCCATGACTCGTTTGGACAAAATGTCTACTTGAGCCACTAGTGCGTCCCACTCAAGTTTAATTTGGGCCTCCTCGTTGGTTTCAACCATACCATCAAAGAGTGTTGCGATAACTTTGTAGGGATGGTGGAGCATACCACCCTCGAAAAGTTGATCGGCTATGCTCCTAGTTTCGGGTCCAGACATCGATAGAAGCACTCCAACATCGTCTTGTCATACATTCCATGAGATGGGCATAGTTGTAGCACTCATTGAAACTTCGGCCATATTTCTTGAATTGTCTCATTCGCTGCTTGTTTGAACGTCAGGAGGTTGTCCCTGAGGTTCAATAGTTTTAGGATGGGATGGTCCGTGTGGTACCCATAATGATCATTCATTCTTATTTCCCTGCTTTGATATTAAAACAAGGAAAACAAAACTACAATTTAGATTAGTAAAGCTAGAACTAAGAAGAATAAAAAATTCTACTTAACTAAGAATTCCCAAATAACACGACTCCTCGGCAGCGGCGCCATTTTAATGTTTGCGTAATCAAGACACAACTTCTGATGCAAGTGTCTACGATCATACAATAGTTTAGTAACCCAACCAAGGGTTGGGATCGTTACCAAGAGAGTGGTTTTGAGAATGAATAGAAAAATAAAATTTAGTTCTAACTAGTCGTAGCTAAAGACATTAATGATTAAAAACATTGTAAATTAAAGGGGGACACAAGAGTGTCAATAAACAATGAGGTTTTGTCACTAGTAAATAAATAAACAGCAAAATAAATAGTGATTTCTAAGTAATGAGAGGGGATCCTTGGGAAATGATGGGAATACGGGTTAAGCTAGATTATTGGGTACATGCTTTCGATAGAAGATTCATAGAATAATTGTGACTAGGCTAAACTTTTAGGGGGATAAGTTCTCTCTCGAGCAACTTACCCCGTTTCTAATGCGTTCTTCTCAAACACTCACTTGCCACATAAAGACCAGCCTACACCTAAATCCACTCACTCTCTTGAGTTGAGTGTGTGGGAATGAGACTAGGGTTCACTCTCTCGAGCAGAACCTCATGTCGACCCACTCCCACCGGCCATCAATTTAGTAGTTTTAGTTTTACGACTTGTCTCTCGAGCATTACGAAAACACATAATTAAACTTGTATTTGCAACTAAAAATTCATTAAATTTATCAACAGCTACTAAACGAAATCACAATTAAACTACGATTAAACTATCAGAAAGCAACACCCAACAAATATCTTAACCCATATTCTCTAAATTACACCCCAAGAATTGGGGTTTTTAGCCACACATTTATGAGAGATAGAAATTTATACCAAATTGAGCTCGCATTCAACTAGCTATGAAGAGTTAGGTCTTGATACAGGCCAAAATTTGAAGAATCCAAGAGACCCAAATCCAAATCTTCAAGATGAAACCCTTGGGATCTTCAAGACTTCAAAACCCTTTCAAACTTAGAGCAAAAATATCAAAAAGTACTATTCTATATGAAAATTATAATAATTGTTCCACACTTAAAATTACACTCTAACTGGTATTTATAGTTTTCACAGGTTTGTGTTGCAGCAGATCATTCGGCATCATTAGTCAAAATCACCGATCAATTCGGCGATTCACCCTTTGGTGTAGTTCATCACCATCTTGTACCAGCCTTCACCATCGTCGTGCTCTGGGTCATTGGGCTACATGGTACTGCTTCGCAGAACTTCTCGGCAATACGTCGACTTCTCCCTTTTTCCGCCGACTTGATTCTTTCCTTTAGGGCTCAGCACACTGTAACAAAAGGCGAAGTAAGACCCTTCGGCGACTTGCCAAGTGGACTCGGCGATCCTCAGGCCTTCATTTGATCATTCATTTTAGACTTTTCTTTCCTTTTTGCAACGTAGTGTCCATGCTTTCCTTCAAATTTCAAATGCCTGAAACTTAAGGGTTTTCATCAGATATTGAGATAAAATAAGCATTTGAGGACACAATTTCTATTAAAATATAGCCCTAAATAAGCCCAATTTGTGGACTCATCAACACCGCCAACTTAAACTTTTGCTTGTCCTCAAGTAAAACTCAAGTTCACCAGTTCAAAAAGGATGTCTCAAACAGTGTTACACAAGACTCAATTATGAATGTACACAACAAGACTAAACTTACTAATGTAAGGATCAATTTTGTACTCAAAGATTCAACTTGTGACACACCATTACCAAAGATTCTCAATCTCGGAAAACTTGCTTCAAATGCAAGTTCAAGCTCAACAAAAGTCTTTGAATGCCCTCACAAAAATGATTATTCCATTTCACACGCAAAGGTATAATCAATTTAAAGTTTAGGAATCAGATACAACGCTCACACTCAGAAAGATGAACACAATGCATGCTTTCACCCATAGGTCTACCCATATTTTCCAATCAACATTTGTTTCGACTTTCTCAAGATCACAAAGGTCTTAACAAAGCTTGTAACGGGGCTGAGTGTAAAGGTATGGTCATTTAGGCTCAGTTACTTTTATCCTCATGAAATGTCATGCTGTCAACACTTCCTTTCTTTTTCCTTCATCATTTTCATTAGTGCATCATAGGTCATCCTATTATTCGCTTCCCATGGATTGTTCAGAACCCTATTTCTTTGGTACTTTATTCCACAACTTTATCCTATTTTTTTTAATATCGAAGGGTTCCATTTTTCTCAACACCATGGGTTAAAGGAGACTTTCCTTGAACTTCTTGACTTTCCCTTTTCTTTTTCACCACACCCCCAACTTAGGCCAAATGCCTAAGTTGGCTATTCAATTAACTACTATTCAAGAGGATTATAGGTAATGGATTAAGCAAGGTCTAGTTTTCATCAAGTTTGTTCCAAAGAAGGGTAAGGCTCAAAGGGTGTTCAAGAGAGAATCACACGCTCACAAGATAGGTCACAAAATAGGTATATGTCAAATTGGTTCACACTCTTCGAAGTTGCCTAAAATCATATCAAGAGAAAGCCTTACTTAGTCAACCAGACCAACAGGGCAAATTCTAGGTGTTGTCATGCATGGTTCCAGGTAAGCTTATCACACAAGGCATAGACACTTAAGTCAAACAAGACTCCACACTTTTGCTAGTGTGCAACGGTCATCACAAGAGAATCGATTACATAAATGGCTAATCACAACGAGATGCAAAGGGTTCACATATTGTCTATGCAACTTCATTTGGCCTTATCGTAGCTATACATTCATGTTCGTTCGATTGTAAGCACTATTTAAGTCATTGGTATTGATCGAAACCAAGACTCAAATTTGCGAAGGAACAGCCACATTCAACACATGAGTGGTGGTACAAATTTTTTGGAAGGGTTAAAATCATTTTGGAATTTAAAATAAAATGAGCAACAAGCTCAAATATCCATAGCAAAGTAGTATTAACACAATTTTAAAAAGAACAACCAAATATAAACACAACAAATGAATAGAAGTAGCACACAAAAGGTGTGGGCCTCACCCCACCACAAACAAAAACATTTGTCCTCAAATGCAAATAAAGGTATCCAAAAGTAAAAACATATAAGACATAGAGGGAGGTAAGGAAAAGTCCTGGTTAAGCAATTGCTTCATCTGTCGGGGTGGCATGGTTCTTCCTGCGACTTTGGGTGTATTGCCTATGCTGCTTCAGGTTGTAGACCTTCAACAATTTTAGCATTAAAAAGAAGGTGTGGTGGGGATGTTAAGTAGACCGCTAAGTGGTTCAACGAGCTCTACACAACTTTGCTAACCAACCCAACGCACCTATTTTCAACTCACTTACTCAAAATGCTTTACAACCATCCTACTTTAACTCTGCAAAGAGTTAAACTTAAGCAAGACCCAACTAATACAAGCACAACCCACTTTTGTGATGACCTATTAAGAGTTGAATAGGTAGGAATGCAATCCAAGTTCCGAGCATATATTGATGCTAAAATACTTAGTTAATCCAGGTTTATGTAAAGATTAATGTGCAAAGGTGCAGTTGGAGGCATGAAGATGTATCAAAGTGAACCTTGTTGAGAATTTTAAACCTTTTGTCTCACAAGTCGTTCAGATACAAACCACACGGCGATATTGTTGCGATGACTTCATAGGGATAGTGGAGATGCTCCACCCTCGAAAAGTTTATCGGCTATGCTCCTAGTTTCAGGTCCAAGACATCAATAGAAGCACTCCAACAGCGTCTTGTCAGACATTCCATGAGATGGGCATTATTCTAGCACTAATTGAAATTTCAGCCATATTTCCTGAATTGTCTCTTTCCCTGCTTGTTTGAACGTCAAGAAGTTGTCCCTGAGGTTCAATAGTTTCAGAAGGGGAAGGTCTGTGTGGTACCCATGATGATCATCCATTCATATTTCCCTACTTTGATATTCAAACAAGCACAACAAAACTACAATTTAGATTAGTAAAGCTAGAACTAAGAAGAATGAAAAATTCTACTTAACTAAGAATTCCCAAATAACACCACTCCCCGGCAGCGGCACCATTTTGATGTTTGCGTAATCAAGACATAACTTCCAATGCAAGTGTCTACAATCGTACAATAGTTTAGTAACCCAACCAAGGGTTGGGATCGTTACCCAGAGAGTTGTTTTGAGAATTAATAGAAAAATAAAATTTAGTTCTAATTATTCATATCTAAAGACATTAACGATTAAAAACATTGTAAATTAAAGGGGGACACAAGAGTGTCAATTAACAATGGGGTTTTGTCACTAGTAAATAAAAAATACAGCAAAAAAACAAGGATTTCTAAGTAATGAGAGTGGATCCTTCGGATGTGACAGGAGTACGGGTTAAGCTATATTATTGGGTACATGCTTTCGATAGAAGATTCATAGAATAATTGTGACTAGGCTAAACTTTAAGGGGATAAGCTCTCTCTCGAGCAACTTACCCCATTTCGAATGCGTTCCTCCGGACACCCACTTGCCGCATTAAGACTAGCCTACACCTTAACCCACTCACTCTCTATAACTGAGTGTGTAGGAATGAGACTAGGATTCACTCTCTCGAGCAGAACCTCATGCCGACCCACTCCCACCGGCCATCAATTTAGTAGTTTTAGTTTTACGACCTCTCTCTCGAGCAAGCTGAAAACACATAAATAAACTTGTATTTGTAACTACAAATTCATTAAATTGATCTGCAACTACTAAACAAAATCACAATTAAACTACTATTAAACTATCAACAAGCAAGACCCAACAATTATCTTAACCCATATTCATTAAATCTCACCCCTAGAATTGGGGATTTTAGCCACACATGTATAAAAAGATAGAAATTTATACCAAATTGAGCTCGCATTCAACTGGGTATGAAGATTTAAGAGTTGATACAGGCAAATATTTGAAAAATCCAAGAGTCCCAAATCCAAATCTTGAAGATGAAACCTTTTGGATGTTCAAGTCTTCAAAATCCTCTCAAACTTAAACAAGAAATATCAAAAAGTACTATTCTATATGAAAATTATAATAATTGGTCCACACTTAAAACTACACTCTAACTAGTATTTATAGTTTTCACAGGTATGTGCTGCAGCAGATCATTCAGCGTCGTTAGTTGGAATCACTGATCAACTCGGCAGTTCACCCTTTGGAGTAGTTCATCGCCGTCTTGCACCAGCCTTCAGCATCGTCATGCTCTAGGTCATTGGGCGACATGGTACTACTTCACAAAACTTCTTGGCGATGCGTCGACTGCTCCTCTTTTCCGCTGACTTGATTCTTTCCTACTGGCCTCAACACACTAGAACAAAAGGCGAAGTAAGACCCTTCGGTGACTCACCAAGTGGACTCGGCAATCCTCAGGCCTTCATTTCTTCGTTCTTTTCAGCCCTTTTGTTCCTTTTTGCGATGTAGAGTTCATGCTTTCCTTCAAACATCAAATACCTGAAACTTAAGGGTTTTCATCAGATATTGAGATAAATTAAGCATTTGAGGGCACAATTTCTATTAAAACATAGCCCTTAATGAGTCCAATTTGTGGACTCATCACACATCTATTCTGAGTTTCCAAAATGAGGGGCAAAGACTTTAGCCCATGGATATCAATCTTATCCATAAAGTTATGGATATAATCCTCATGATATGAACCTATTCATATAAGCACTCATGTCTTATAGTACGCCCAGTCTTGAAAACTCATGATTGACTGTAAATGGCTAGCAACGTAATGTTATGCCATGCATATTCTTATATCAGATATGTCGAATGAATTGTGCTTATGATCTTTTGACCTAAAGATTTCTCAGTGATCCTTTTTAGTAGAGAGTTGTGTTGTTGATAGTAGTGGTGTAATGATAGAGAAAAGGTTTGATATTTTCTTATTGTGATAGTGCTTGTATGTTTATTCAATCTAAGGTTATAAATGTGGAGGGAGAAGGAGATAAGGTATGAGTAATAAGGCAGTTCCTAGTAATAATGCATAAAAGTTTTGTTGGTAGAAGTGGCAAGCAAATGAGGAATTCTTAGAGGAGTGGTTAGTAGGAGTCCATGGAGTGGTTATAGTACTAGGCTTGAATGTGTTGTTGGTAACATGTGGACAATGCGTAATACATTAGGTGTTTCGTGATATGAGCTCAAGGCTAGCTGAATGTATTGGTAATGAGTAGTGTTCTTGGGATGAGATTCCCTATAGAGGTATAAAACCCGAATCTTATGATTTAAATTAGAATAATCAATCACCTTATGTTAAGTAATTTTTGATTTTGAATTAAGCTGGAATGTAGCAAGAGTAACTCTTTTCCCTTCCATTCTCAATTTAACTGTCATTCGAAGATGAATGATCCCCAAGGGGAACATATTGTAACACCCCGAAAATTTTTAAGCTAAGGCCCGAACTATTCTTTATTTGCATATAAAGTCTTATCGAATTATTCTTAAATTGCTCATATTTGTAAAGGTAAATTTTTTAGTGTGGGAATGATTTTGAATATCAATTAAGGTCACTAAAAACTCCTAGCACAAAGTTGAGTTGAAAGTTTCCTTACTGATTAAGTTTTGATGTAAGAGTTTACTTGCGTCTACTTCAAACGACAATATCACTAGAATATAAAGAGTTATGTGGTTCATAACCTATCAAATTAAAGGTATTTGAATCTTCTTTCCAATGCCACCAATTTTGCAACAATCAGAGGTTTGAGTAAAAAGTTATGACCATTTTAGTAATCTGATACAATGTAGTGCCGAATTAGCTGACGGGAAAACATTAAAAAGGGTCTTTTTTGTCTTTTTACCTTTAATAAAACCCTAAAAGAATTTTTTCACTAATTAAAGACCCAAAACAATTAGATTTTCATATCTTAATCCATCACTCTTCTCTCTCAAACCCTAAGGCAAAACCCTAAGGAAAAAATCAAATTAGAAGACTCCATTCAAGATTCTTTTAATCTTTTTCAAGGTAAGTTTTTCCCAAAGAATCTCCTTCTTTCCAACTACAATTCCTCCCTACAATAATGAATCACTAATGAAAATTGTAATTCTTTGCCATAGATATTTTAAGAAGCTAATTCAAGAATCTCAGAAAAGGTTTTCTCGATTGTTCTCCTTCAAGCTAGGGTTTCAAGGCTTCTTACCAAGTTCTTTTTCAATATTCTTCAACAACCTTGTTCTTCCATGTATCTAAGGCTATCATAGTGTTGGACTAGCTCATCCTCACGCCCTTCATCTACTTTCAAATTAGTAAGAGAGAAATCTAGGATTTACCCCTAGATTTGAGTATTCTTCAGATAAGTTGATTTGAGTTCTTGTGTTCCTTTTTCTTTTTGAAATTTTATTCCTAATTATTGAATTGCTATATGTTATGCACTAAAATTCTTGAATTGATTCGTTCATGTCTTTATTTCAGCATGAACCCTATGAATTGAGTATATTTTAAAGTAGAAATATCGTTGATTTATGAGTTTCGAGTACTTGAGTCCTTGAGTTCTAAGTACTTAGTTCCCTTATTGCTATGAATATCCCTGAGTTGAGTCGTTCATGTCCATAATTCCACATGAACCCTATGATTTGAGTTATAAATTTTGAAAACCTATTTAAAGTCAACACTTGAGTTCTTAAACTGACTTTACAGAAAGTAGAGATGAGTTTTGAGGAAAGTGTTTCTAAAACATGATTAGTATGACAATCGAGTATGCCACCAATGTATGAGCAATATGGTATCTAGATATACCATCAATGTTTATGTAGTATAACTTCCTGAGTCATCAATGATCATATTAAAATATGATTTTGATATGTTTTTGAGAAAGAGATTTCAAGTATGAATTGAGTAAGAGTATAAGGGGACTATGTATTCCCAGAGGCATCAATTTTTACATTAAGAAAAGAGAAACTGAGATTTCTAAATGAGTTATGAGTTTAGAAGATATTTTAAGAGCAGTTACCTCTTTTAAGAGGGTAGTTTGAGCAACTATCTCAAATAAGAGGAAGAGTTATGTTTTTAAACATATGAGCATGAGTATATATTATTGGGTGTAGTATTGAGCACCGATATGGGACGAGTTCAGACAACTCAAAGTCTTCATAAGCCATGTATGCCAACATGGGCAAAGGGTCATACTCTTTAGATGATTCCTTATAGTTGTTTAAGCATATCTTAGTGGATCCACTTAGTTGAGGTATCCTATACCCCGACAAGGTATAGGACGGTTCTGGCAGCGTGGGCGAGACATTGTATCATAATGTAGCTCATAGTGTTGGTTATTGGTTAGAGAATCTCCCAATAGAGTTAAAGTGTATTTTTAGATATCACTTATTATGTTCAGTTTAGAGATGAGAAAGTATTTCGTAAAGCTTTAAATGATTTAAATCATTTATTTCTTTACACTTAGCTTGAGTACATTATTATCTATTTCATTTATTTCTTTCAGTTATTTGTTATTCAGTTATATTACATACTCATACATCCCAACCTTCTTTTTTGATGTCAAAGACCAGAAGCTACGCACAAATTCTCATCGGATCTGGGTTGTTCTTAACAGCGATGGCTATTTATTTAAGTCTTCGGGTAGCACCACTAAGCAACTATGCTACTATTGGCACCCCAAACTAAAAACTACAACTGGAAATCCAACTTTAGGTGGTCATTATGATTAGAAACTCACTCTCTGGAGAATTTTATTGACCTCGCATATAACATGGGGAATCTGGTTAGCACTCATATTTAAGAATAAAAGAACAAAGACTTGACTGGACACGCACGCTACTCATATCGGTACTAGAAGCCCCCAGAGCAGGCCTGGAAGATTCAATGTACTCATAGCATTCGAGTTACTAGTAGTAGTTCTTTTGAGGTGTCATGGGTCTTGTCCCAACACTCATCTTTGTATAGTAGAGGCTTCATAGAGAGACAGTTTTGGAAAGTCTTTCAGTTTCAAATATTTTATTTAAAACTTATGTTTCATATTCAGTATATTCAGCGAAGTTTTAAGATTCAATAAACTGCTTTTAAACTTTTCTTTCAATTTGATGCTTATGTATGCTTGAGTTTAGTCTTTCGCTTGTAGTCAGTCAGGATGAGGGTTCACTTAGGGGCCAACAATGGTTCTCGAGTGTCGGACACGTCCAGGGTGTAGGCTCAGATCGTGACATAATACCACACTTGTTAATTTAATTCATCACCTACTTTAAGTCAAACCTTCTGGATCAAATCTCAAAACTAACATCATCACCCACTAATACCTCATGACAAATAGTCAATCTTTATCTCCCAGTCTACCTATTTATAGATTATCATCACAATTTTTTTTCACAACCTAAGTACAATTTACCCATTCACTATACATCCCTTCCTAATCAGTTCTATAACTCTTTAACCTATTGGAAATTAGGACACTTAGCCACGAAGTTTGCTATGTCCCTTTTCATGTCGCTCCACTAAAAGACTTCTTGTAGATCACGGTACATCTTAGTGGCACCTGGATGAATGGAATACCTGGAGTTATGAGCTTCTATAAGGATCTGTTTCCTCAACTCACCCACATTATGGACACATAAGAGACCCTGGTAACGAAGTACTCCATCTCCCCCTTGGGAAAAGACCTTTACTTTCTACTGATGAACTGCACCTTTCAGCTAAAGTAATACAGGACCACTATACTATTTTTCCTTAACCTTCTTCATTCTGAACTATTACCCCACTATCTGATGTGTCTGTAAGGCAAACTCCTATGCGAGAAAGCTAGTGAACATCTTTGGCTAGCTCTTTTCTTTCTTCCTCAACATGTGCTACACTACCCATAGACAGCCTACTGAGACCATCAGCCACTACATTGGCCTCACCAGGATGGTAAAGCAAATTCATGTCATAGTCTTTGAGGAATTCAAGCTATCTCCTCTAATAAAGATTCAACTCTTTCTGGGTGAACACATACCGGAGGTGCTTATGATCTATGAATACATCAACAGGAACATCATACAAGTAGTGTCTCCAAATCTTTAGGGCAAATACTATAGTTGCAAGCTTGAGGTCATGAGTCTGGTAGTTCTTCTCATGAACCCTAAGTTGTCTAGAAGCATAAGCTATGACCTTACCTAATTGAATCAACACACAACCTAGGCCGACCCTGGATGCAACACAATAAATCTTATAACCTTCTAAACCATTTGGTAGAGTCAAGATATAAGTTGTAGCAAACCTAGTCTTCAGTTCAGAGAAGTTTTTCTCACACTCATCTCACCACTGAAATTTGACCTTCATTCTGAGTCAACTTGGTCAATGGGGATGCTATGGATGAAAATCCTTCAAAAAATCTCCTGTAATAACCGACCAAACCCAAGAAACTTCTAATATTTGTTGGGGAGGTGGGTTTGTGCCAATATTGTACAACCTCAATTTTCCGAGAATCTACTCGAATCTCTTCGTTGGACACCACATGACCAAGGAAAGCGACGGACTGTAGCCAGAATTCACATTTGATGAACTTAGCAAATAGCTGGCGATCTTTGAGAGTTTGCAGAACAACTCTTAGATGAGTCGCATGCCCCTCCAACTCTGAGAGAACCGTTTTTCTTTTTCACGAACAACATTGGAGCACCCCATGGAGAGATACTAGGTTTAATGAAGCCCTTATCTATAAGGTCTTTTAACTGTTCCTTCAATTCCTTAAACTCGGCTGGAGCCATTCTGTAAGGAGGAATCGAAATGGGCTGGGTATCTGATCAATTCCAAAGTTGATTTCCTTTTTGGGAGAGACTCTGGGAAGATCTTCTGGAAACACTTTTGGAAACTCATTTACTACTGGGACTGACGTAAGAGTTGAGGCCTCGGAGTTTGAGTCCTTAACCCGAACAAGATGATAGACATACCCTTTGGAAATCATTTTTTTGTCCTTAAGGTAAGAGATGAATCAACCAATAGGAAGTGAGCTACTACCCTTCTATTCTAAGACTCTCTTGTTTGGAAACTGAAACCGAGCAGTCCTAGTTCTTCAATCAACTCAGGCATTACAGGAATGTAACCTATCCATGCCTAGAATTATATCAAAATCTACCATTTCTAACTCTACAAGATCTGCTGAGGTGACTTTCAGAGAGACTGTGACAGGGTAATTTATGTATACTCGTCTAGTTATAGCTGGGTCACCAACTGGAGTAGAGACTGAGAATAGTTCTTAGAGAGTTTCTGGATTGACACCGAAGGTTACTGCTATATAAAGAGTTACAAAAATATTGTTGCCCCTGGATCTAACAATGCATAAACATCTAAATGAAAGACTTGTAATGTACTAGTGACCACATCAGGAGAATCTTCCTGGTCCTGGCGAGCTTGGAGAGCATACAAATTGTTCTGGCACTGACCGCCACCTGTACCAGATGAAGCGCCCTGCTGAGTTGGGAGACCTGCTGGTGCTGCCGGAGCTATAGACTGAACCCTATTGTTGTTACCTCCTTTCCCCTGCCTGGCAGAAGGGAAATCCTTCAACCTATGGCCAGACAGATCACACCGAAAGCACCCTTCCTTGTTTGCAAGACACTCGTCTGAATGGTTCTTACAACACTTTGGACATGTTGCGTAAGTCCAGTTACTTGAAGAACCCCCTCCCCCCCCTCCCCCCTCCGAGACTTAGAGCTTGATGCTCTACCCTTCTGATCCTGACGAAACCTGGGGGATGGAGCACTAGCTAATAAAGGTGTTGGGGTTGTAGACCTCTACTGAAAGCTGCCGCAAGTCCAACTTTTGTCCAAACTCAAAAGCTAAAACGTGTAATTTCACCAACTCTAAACGGAAACCTGAAAACTCGAACCAATCATCACACTGGACCTAAATGACCATTTCAGAGGTAATGGAACTGACAGAATTCCAATCCAACGTCAAAATCTCCAAATGTTGACTAAAGTCAACTCTTTGAAGCATTAAGCTTCCAAAACTCAAAACTCACACTAAACTCAACTAAACACATCGGGGAGCATACCACCCAGCCCAGCACCACACACAAGCTATAAGGAAGTTACGGGAAATGGAAAATAGGGAAGGCATGTATAAAAACAGAAATGACCCTGAGGGTCATAACAAAATATATTTTCGGAAATATATTTAAATATAGCAAAAGACAATTAGACAATTCCTTAGTGGAATTAAATGTTAAGATGACCACATATCATTAATTATTTATTGTCCACTTCTATATCCACTGTGTCGAGTTGAGTGGAGGTAGCATCTAGAAAAACATTTCTATCCCATTATATAAGAAGTCTGGTATTGTGTAGGTTCGTGGTAAAATAAATTCAACCTTTTGAATATATCATAATTAATTAAAAAATACTTCAAATTAAACATACTTCATATAATAATAATTTCTCAACATAACAAGATTTAGTATGTCTACTAAAATATCAGTACATTATAAAATGTATATATATATATATATGCAAATATATCATAACTAAGGAATTCTTAATAAATATTTAAGACACTTTAGGAAGTCCCTAACAATACGTTTTTATTAAAATTTTAATTTAAAATCAATAATTTCAAAACACAAGTGGTGTTACAGTAAAATTCTCAATTTTTTGTTTGTAAATCTTCAAATTAGGAAAAGAAAGACAATCATAAACACCAGGGTGTTACATGATCAATCAAGGGATGCAAGGCTAGATGAATCAGGCTGAATTTGATTATACCCCGTGTTAAATACTCTCACTAAAGTTATGTCCAAACATAGGAAACCATTCAGGTTTCTTAAATTCATGACTAAAAATGATTCATTTAAACATCAAGTGAGACATAATTGGGTCTCCAATGAAGAACAAAATCCCTTCATCAATTTTAAGGAGAATATTAAGAGAGTGAAATATGTTTTAACTGCTTGGAGTAGAAGTACTTATGGAGACATTTTTAAACAGCTAGTCATTAGAGAGGATATTGTAAGATTTAAGAAAATTATTTTAAGAAGTTCAATCTGCTAAAAAAAAGAGGAGTTCCTCAAAGAGCTCAAGTTGAATACAAAAGATATTTACACTTTGAGAATAATTTTTGACAACAAAAAGTTGGGTATGACTGGTTTGAGAATTGACACAAGAATAGAAGGTTCATTCATAGTATAGTAAAGGGTAGAAGGAAGAAGCTTATATTCGAAAGAATACAGAGCAGTGAAGGTAACTGGATAAAGGGTGAAGAAGATATTCCAGTGGAAGGTGTACGTTTTTTTAGAATCAATTCACAAAAAGAAAGAAATGCCTCATCCTTTTCATTATTGATGATTAAGAGATTTTGAATCATTTGAGGTCTTTTAGTTCAACAAATAGCGTCCTCAATGCCTTTTTATATCCATATCTGATGATTTTTTTGTATCTATGAAGGCTTAAGGACAAGGAAAGGATGAAATCATGCAAAAAAAAGGCTAAAAACAAGAACAAAGGCAAAAAAGTGAAGTTGATGCTTGCCAAAAGGCACAAGGTTACTCGCCGAGTGTGCCAGACCATGTTAAAAATGAAAGATTCTTCAACTAAAAATCTCAAGGGAAGTCGTCTAGAAGAAAGATCAAACACTGACTTACGAACACTGTCGGTGAAATGCATGTTGCTCGACGAAATTGATAGAACATTTGGGAAAAATCGAAGGCCAAAAAGGTGAGCTAAGGTGGTGATCAGCAATTCTCCAAATGTGAATAGTTAGATCCATTGAGTTTGTCAACATCAGTTCAAACAGCTAAAGCATGAAGCCATGAAAACTTCAGGAAAAACCCAAGTCGGCAACTCGCGGAGCCCAACTAACCTCATTGACTGAGTCAATTAATGAAATTTCAGCTGAATTTTGTGGAATATATAGTCCAAAAGAAAGAGAAAAATACATCTTGGATCATACATTTGGATCTTAGACTTACTGAAATTAGAGTACAATAGAACTTACTAGTTTCTTAAGGGAGGAGCAAGCTTCTATGCCATCTTTTTTGTAGAATTCAGAAGTGGGTCTCTAGATTTGAAGTTGTAAATCAACAATATCATGGTTCAGAATGTTTTCGGTATATTTTCTTTTACTTTGAATAAGATTGGCTAAAATCCCTATTCTAGGGGTGTGCAAATGAAGTTGAGTTTTAATTAAATTGGTGGAAGTGTATTGCTCTGTTTTACTTTGATTTCCATAGATTCAAAATGATTATCATCTGTTAATTTATGAATTTAGGTTGCAAACTTAATTCTATTTTAGATCGTCATATATTGCTTGAGAGAGAGTATATGTAGTGGGTAATTGATTAATGCTTGCATATTAGATTTATATTCCTTATTTTCTTGGGAAAAAATTGGGATTTCATCTCTATATGCTATACTTGCTCAAGAGAGAAGATATATATCAATATAATGGGTTGTTTAGTAGATTATACATTGGAATGTCCGAGAGGAATTCTTGTGATAAGCATAATGTGATTAAGAAATGTAATGTGTGTTTGATTTCGACCCATCCTATCTATGGGTAGTTAATGTAGTTGAGCAATTACATTGATCCACCTTTTCAAATCGATACTGACTTCCACACACTCCTAAATTATTACTTTGCTTTCTTGTTAATCACTCGTTTTAGTTTATTTTGTCAAACTTGGTTACTAAATAATCTTAATTGATAATTGGAATTGATTCCATCCTTCTTACCATCTAGCTACAATGAATTAGATCGCTCTTTAACTTTGTAATTGAATTCTTTCATATACCACTCCGTGTGGAATTCGACCCTCATGTCATAAGTTAGACTATTAGATTGCTAACAACCGCTTAATTGTTTAATTGTTTAACAAGTAATTTGATTATTACCAAAAATAGTGTCATTGTCAGGGAGTGGTTCTTAGAATTCTTTTAGTGAAGTAATTTTTTAAACTTATTTAATCTAGTAGAATATTCTTACCATTTATTTCATTTTTTTTTCTTAATAGGTGACGATATGAGTGTCATTGGGAACAATGATGCAACTAACATGGGAAAAATGACGATCTTAGGAATCTGGATGATGTGAATGTTATCGCAATAGGGAGTACGGGAGCTATCCGGTTACCCCCACTATGGGGAATGTTATATTCCATGTAACCAAATCCATGTTTCAAATACTCCAAATGAAGGGAATAATTGGGGGTCTAGCTCATGAGGATCCCCATGAGCATATTCACAACTTTGTGGATGTATGTGGTTCATTTACTTTCAAGAATATCACCCAAGAGTCTATTCGCTTGAGGTAATTCCATTTTTTCTCTAATGGAGGAGGCTTCTAAATCGTTGGTTGAATCACTAAAGGACTCAATCAAAACTTAGGAAGAATTAAGTGTTATTTGAAAGATTCTTTCCTCTTTCGAGGATGGTGAAGCATAGGGACAACTTCCAAAATTTTAAGCGATTTGAAGGAGAACATATCCATGAGACATGGTTAAGGTTCCAAAAGTTGGTGTTACAATGTCCTAATCATGAGTTTCTAGATAAAGTGTTAGTGCAATTTTTTTACCAGAGTCTTGATACCGTGAACAAAGGGATAGCGGATCAACTCATATGAGGTGGAATCATGAGGCAATCATTTGAAGTTTCTTCAGCTTTGCTTGATGAGATGACTAAAATCAATTATGCATGGCATACAAGGAAAGATCTAGCATCTCCCTTTAATTCGGGTTTGACAAAATAGCAATTAGAGAAGAACCAATAGCTTGATGAGAACATGGCTAAAATGATGACCCAACTTGACTTGTTATCATAGCATCTCATGAGGGTGGATTCAAGTCAATGAACGTGGTTGGTACTAGTAGTAGGTTGAGCCCGTAGGATGCAAACTTTAAGCCATGTATGATGAAGAAGTCAAATTCTTAAGCAACTAAATGGGGGGTTGTTCTCACCTAAGCTATCCAAGGGTGGGTTGGAATACAGGTTGGAAAAAAGATCGATATAATTGTTGGACAGATCATGAAAGGGATTGGCGTGATAGAGGCACAAACTGGAGGGAGCGTGAAGGTGACAAGATAGATATGTGCTTCCTCATGAACGTTCTAAACCAAAGGAACAAACGGATTTGGAAAATTTTCAAATCGAAGATATGTTGGCAAGGATCTTCAACAAAGCTGAGGGGTCCAACAAAGTGTTGAAAGAACTGAAGACTGATTTCTCTACTTTGACCCAAACTGTGACTTCTCACTCAATGTCAATTAAGAAACTTGAGGCTCAAATGTGCCAAATTTCAACTCATTTAAGTCTGAGGCCAACAGGAAGCTTGTCGAGTGACATTGTTGCAAACCCAAAGAATGATGCTTGAAAGAATGACCACGTCATGACACGACATTAACTAAGGTTTTACTTGGGAGGCAGCCTAAGTTTTTACTATTTTTCAATAATGTGTGTTAAAATGTGCATGTGGAAGTAAAGTCCCTAAGTCTAGCAAAGGTTGGCGAGAAGTAGTTTCATTGGGCAATTCTCCGGACTGATTTGGTGAGAAGAACTTAGCTTGTCGAGTAGGCAACAAAAAAATTTAAAGGGTTCTGTCATTTTAGGAGAGCTCCTACCTTATTCGGCAACAAGTCGAAGTAGTTTGGCGAGCTGAATCAGGTCCGCCAAGCCAAAATGCATGGTTGATGATTCATAAAGACTAAATGGGTGATCTTAAGCTCCTTCGATGAGTCACTAGAAAGCTTCGGCGACGTTAGTCACAGCTTACCAAATGGGATTTCAGCCAAAACACCAAGGGTCTTTTGTCCTTTAAATGGCCAATCTTTAAAATTTCTTGAGTTTGTCCTTCATAACTCTTCAATATACATTTTTAATCTATTATTTGCATTTCAACATTCATTTGTGCTCATGTGGATTAATTTTTGCTGGAGTGTGCGTGCCAAAAACCCTTTCTCCCCAATATGTCTGCCTACTTTTGATCTTAGAGGTTGGTTTTTCAAGTTTAAACCCTTGTTTCTCAAATAGTTCTTAATGATTGAATTCTTGTGGGCTGATCTTAGTGTTTTACTACGTGAATTTATGCTACTGTGTAGTGGGTAGGTGATTCAATGTAAATTATTGATTACCCATTGTTATTTTTGCTTCTTGTGTTGAGAATTATGGTGTTAGGGTAGTTGTTGCTTGAAATTGAAAGTGTTAGGTTTATACGTCCAATAAGATAAAATGAGGTGGTCTCATTAAAGCCCAGTGATAGATCCAAAGTTTCTTCACGTACCTCTACTCGTGTGAGCGAAAGGATCCAAAAGAGGTTGTAGCAACATCTGAGTTGATGGGGAAACAAAAAGTGGCCAAACCTTTTGATGAAATGCATAGTTCTGACAACGAATCCATAGATTTCACCATGATTGAGAGTGAAGCAGAGACAAAAAGAATATCGACTCCAATGCATCAGCCACAAGCTACAGCTCTTCCAGTCCCTCAAAAGAAAACGAGCACAATCTGCTCCAAAGTTATGTGAGATCCGTCTTCAAATATGATATCCCGGGTGATACCAGTTATTATACACCGAGCTATAAACAAATTTGAGACAGCTGGGTTGAGGACCATCCTAGAGAAAAATAGGTTATTTACCGATTAGGTGATGACTGACTACCTGATAGTGTGGAATTCAATAAAATTTCACAAGTTTGAGTAGTTTACCCAAGCCTAGACACCATATGTCCCATCTTAGGTAAGAGAATTATATGAAGCGTATTCTAGGGCACTCACGAAGAAGAGGAATGGAGATGTGTGGAAGCCCATTGAAGAGGTAGAAGTTTGAGGGAAAATGGTCCAATGTAGAACGGACACAATAAATGAAATTTTGAATTGTGGGAATAATGATACTACTTCTTACAAAGAGAGGAGAAGCACCCTCTTGATGACTTGTGGGGTTGGTTAGCCCCATTTCTTTCTGATACTACTCCCCCATGGATTGTGGATGGGGTAAATATTGTGAAGAAGGACTTGAATATGGTTGTGAGGTACTGATTCAGATTTATTAGTAGTAAATTGATTCCATCTTAGAACAAATCAATCCTCCGACAGGCGAAGGCAGTTCTAGTGAGGTGCATCATCAAACGAGACAAGATCAACATAGGGAGAATTATCAAGGATAAGATGATCATGAGAGATAAGAAAAAATAGACATCTCTACCCTTCCCGGTGTTTATTACTCTTCTCTATGAGTTGGCAGAAGTGTCATTAATAAAGTCAATCGATGTGAGGATCACTCCACATTTCTCTAGCGATATCTGATGGATAAAGGCTGATTATTTGAGGGATGGTGCGACTAGGAGAAAGTCAGCACCAGCTGACACGATTGTGGTAGTTGATAGGACAACCTTGGCACCCAATATTGTCCATCTGGATCCTATTGTGGAGCCCTCGGGTACTGCAACCACCTCTACTTCTACATTTGTTGTGCCTCCCTCTATATCTCGGCCCCCATTTACACAAGCTTTACTTTATCGAACGGTGAGCATTGCCTATTCAGTGGATATAAAACTTCTCATCTAGAAACATAAGGTCTTGCCATGATTGCCTTATCAATTAAGGCCGCCCTTACTCCCCTCTTAGTAGAGTTAGCATATCAAATGGCCTTGCTGATGGATTATGGGTTGAGATTAGACACCCTTACTACTCAAGTTGATGAGTGAGAACAAGTTGTAATTGCATTAGAGGAGGTGGACGCCATGAGGGCTAATGTAATAACCCTTGAAGTTATTTCTATTCTTTTGCATGCTTTGACTATTCTACCCCTTCCTATAGCTTGCTTATGTCTTTTGTGTGGTGCTAGGATGGATGGCTTACTTTTCGGGTAATCGGTTGAATTTAGTGTGAGTTTTTATGTTTTAGTGACCTAAAGCTCTAAGAGTCAACTTTACTCAACATTCAATAATTTTGAGGTCAGATCAGTCCTTCATCAGTTCCATCAACTCCGAAAGGGTCATTTTTGTCTAGAGTGATGATCCGTTTGCGTTTTGAGATTTTTAATTTTTCTTTAACATTCGACAAGGTCAACTTTCTTGGTAAACATGTTATAAATCAAATTTTGTCAGCACAGTTAGCTCCAAGAAGGCCAAGTTTGGTCTAGAGGGACCTTTGGTTTAGTTCTTGAGGTTATCGGAATGATTTCATGGCTTTTAACATTATGCTGGTAATTCTTTATAAGTGTTGACTTTGGTCAACATTTTGATGAGATGACCTCCATTGGTTGTTTTAGTGATTTCGTTGAGTCCAGAATGTTGTTTCCAGTCTAGTAGTATATTTGGTTTGCATTCACGGGTTTCTAAACGAGTTTCGGACCCCAATGGAGAAGTTTGCAATCGTGGGAAATTGTTGATGCAGTGCTGCACCAGCAACAATGATTCCTTCTTTTTCTTTGTGGGCCCTTGGCCACATCCATGGAGAGTAACTCTCTTGACCTCCATATTCGCAAGACTTGTGTCGCATTTGTGGAGGGTCGCCTCCCTTTGCCTTTGCGTTCGTGGGCCCCTGGTTACATTTGCGAAGGGTTGACCTCTTGCCCTCCACATTTACGAGCCTCGCATTGCGTTTGTGGAGGGTCATCTTTTTTTACCTCCACATTCGCGGGGAGGCCTCCACATTCATGAAGGGCAAATAAATGCCTAGCATTTTAAAAAAAAATATGAAACAACCTCTAATTCCCCATTTCAACTTTGGTGTTTATGGGATTTTGATAACTTCCGGTGTGTGTTTTTTGTGATTCTTGTTGGAGCGCATCAATAAAGTTTGTGGGCTTGTACCGGGTTGGTTGAATCTTCCGTTTGTCTTGGTAAATTCCATAAATTTCTCTTTATTTCCCTATTTTAAACTCTTCAGCTAAATTAAATGGTGCGGTTGATTTAGCTTGATCGAAACTCGATTTGTGCCCAACTTCAGGGTACAAGTTCCTTGAGTAGCTTGGGACCTTGTGACAGAGTCAATTTAGTGACTCCGTGCGTGGGTGCCACTTTTGCTTTTTGGGGTTTTCTAGTTCTTTTTTATTTCCTTTGTTTATAATAGCTTGTAGTGATTAATTTTGTGTTCCCTTGGCGTTGTTGGTAGCTTGGCACCACTTTGAGGCTCTTCAGAAAGGCAAGGCACCTGAGTAATTGTTCGTGTGTGGTTTTCAGCCTTGTGGTTGGCTATGGCTCATATTTCCAAGACTTGGCTCTCTAGATTGATTATATTTTGAGTAGTATCGTATGATTTGGTTGGAATTTTTGGATTAGCTTAGGTTTTGATCCTTAGTCGATCTATGGCCATTGTTGAGTTGTTAGGTAGTTTTAATTGGAAAGCCTTAGTTTAGGTTTGCCCTTATATTTGTTGACTAGTAGCCTTGGAAATGCTCAAAAGTGGCATGAAACTTAGGTTGTTGTGTGTATTGGAGTTTTGGATTGGTTTGTGTGGCTTTGTGAATTCTTGAATCTTGATTATTCTAGATAATTGAATTGTTCGGCCTGAGGCCGTGAGCTGGAAGTTGGAGTTCCAAGTTAGTACCTTTGGTTGGCATGACTGGCTCCTTACCCATTATGTATGCTTTGAATTGACTTGTGGCGCTAACCACATTTTCTTGGCGTGGAAGCAAATTCATGGCATACTTGCATAGGACTTAGAAATAAAAGAGATTTTGGAGTGAATTTTGAGTAAACTAATCTTATGATGATACTTAGCTCCTTGGGAGCGGGATTACTTGTTTTAAAATGCTTTTATCCGTGGAAATTTAATTTGGAGGAAATATTCCCCAATTTTACCTTGTAAGGAAAATTTAAATAAGCTCAGGCAGCCGTTGACTCCACTTAGGGTTTTACTTTATATATTGTTGATAAGCTCCGACAGTTCTGAAATTGAATTTTGGGTTTTACTTACTGTCAATAAGCTCCAGCGGGGTTCTATAGTTTGCCTCAGGGGTCAACGGAACAGCTAGCGAGACAACTTCGAAACCTTTTGTATTTACTTTTGCATTGGCCACATATGCATTGCACTTGTATGTGTTTGTTGACTACCTGTATGACTATTTGGTGTATCTTCTTAGTGTTGATTCTTTTGTTGGTAGTTTAGCTTACCTTTAGTCTTAATCTATCTCCTGTTAGTTTCATTGTGCTATTTATTTATATATTTGATCTTTCTAAGCTCAATCAGCCTATTGCCTATAGGATACCCCATGTTTGGTACTCATACTACACTTCTGCATTTTTTTCTGATGCAGATCCTAGTACGAGTCACCCTCGGTGAGCATTGGATCTTCCTCAGCCATCACAGACTTGGATCATGCTAAGCTCTTGGCGTTCAGAGACTTGTTATTTTCCCTTTTTTGCACTGACTTATATTTTGTCTTTTGAATTAGTCAACTCTTTTTTATTTATGACTTTTTGTACTTAGTAGCTCATGTATAGGTGACATCAGGTCCGGGGATTGGTTCTTATGGGAGTTTGTCTTTTCGGTCTCTTTTGGGCCCTCTTTTGTATATTTTATATCGTATTACATGTTTACGATATGGTCCATTCCTTTATCTTGCTTCTCTTTTTGCTTATTATTATTTTTACTATTAAATTATTGTCTTATGCAAGTTTTATCTTGGGTTTAGGCTTATCCACGCGGAGGGTTATAGTGGACACCATCATGGCTTGATTTTGGGGTGTGACAATGTCCCATCTGAGCTCTAGGTTAATCGATTTCACCGGTACAATAAAATGTGCCTAGTTGAGTCTTGTGGATTGGTACGATGACGTTCGTATCCAATCTTCGAGAGACTATAAGGCACTCTTAGGAATACCTTATTGTTTCTTGTTTCTTATCGTGTGTCGATGGTTGTGTCAATGTCCAAACTCTATTTGTTTCACTCTTTCTCAAATGGCTAGGACGAGGTTTACTACGGGTTGGTGAGAGCCTACTACCCCCTTAAGCGGATCCCCGGTTAGGGGTAGAGGTCGAGGTTGACCAACAGATCGAAAGAGAGCACGGTCAATATCTCCAGCTCGAGACCAGGAGAGGGCACTAGAACCAAAGCTCGGAATAGAGACTAAGCATGTATAGCATTAGTCGAATGGACTGGAGCAACCCTGCCTCTACCGCGGTTTGTGTCCACACCAGTACTTGAAGACACTTTGGGGAGGATCCTCAGCTTCATGGAGGGTATGTTGTAGGTGGGTATTATGCCTAGCACTTCAGTAGGAGCCAGATCAAAGATGTGGCACACACTTCAACCACAGCAGGGACACAAGGAACGCAGACCCCACCAACACCTTAAGTTGTTGTGGCCCATCCTTTAGTGGTTCAGCCAATTGAGACCTTTACTCTAATTATTGCCCTTAGGCCAGCTATGTCATTTGATGAGAAGAAGATGTTGGGATGGTTCATCAGATTCGGTCCTCCCAATTTCTCCAGTGCTTCGGGCAAGGATGCCTTCGATTTTTTGGTTTGTTGTCATGAGAGATTGCATAACCTCGGGCTAGTGGAGTCCCAAAGGGTTTATTATACTGCCTTCCAGGTTGATGGGTCGGCGAAGAAGTGGTGGAGATCTTATCATGAGTGCAGACCAGTCGAGTCACCTATGATGACTTGGACTCAGTTCTTCGAGGCTTTCTTGGAGAAATATGTACCTCATAGCTTGAGAGAGTAGTTCTGGGATGAGTTTACAGACTTGACTCAAGGACCACTGATAGTTGCAAAGTATGAGACACAGTTCCATCAGTTGGCTAGACATGTGGCTATATTGATGTCAACAGAGCACGAGTGGGTGCGTAGGTTTGTCCGAGGACTCTCATTTCCACTTCGGATAGCTACAGAGCAGATGGTGGCATCGGGTTGTTCTTTTCTTCAGATAGTTAACCATGAACGCACCATCGAGGGGATCTATCATGAGGCCTATAGAGGTAGTGACAAGAGGCCCCATCATCAAGGTGGTTTCAACGCATCTTAGTCCCATGTTAGGGGGTTTCCGAGCAGTGTTTACCCATAGCAATTTCAGCTCGCTAAGCCGGTTTAGGTAGCTCTTCAGCTTATAAATGGTAGCATTGCAGGTGCTAGTGGTTAGATGATTCAGGCACCAGTTCAGATTCCTCGGGGTGCACATTAAAGGTACTCTAGTCGTGGTTGCCAGCCAAGTTTAGCCGAGTCAACCCAGAGGGTCAGGAGGGGTTGTTATAAGTGTTGCATGTTTGGCCCCTTAACTAGAGTGTGCCCAGAGGTCGGCCTTCTAGATACTAGGGTCAGTTAGGCCAACCGAGTCAGCAGTGTTAGGCCTCTAGGGTTTTGGTTCAGGGCACTAGAGGTGGTCCTCAGGTAGGTATATCGGGTGGTCAAGGTGGATACGGCCATGTGTATGCCTTTTTTGGGAGGCTAGAGGTAGAGACATTGGATGTTGTTATGACAGGTACAATCTTTGTCTCCCATCAGCCTGTGTATGCCTTATTTGATCTGGGTCGATATTTTCATATGTGTCAACCTATTATGTTATGCGGTCGGATTTATATTGTGAGCCGATGTATGTGCTTATGCGTGTAGCTACACCCATAGGTGATTCCTTCATAATGGATTGAGTTTAGAGAGCTTGTGTGGTGGCCATCTTGGGGTATGATACTTGTCTAGACCTTATTGTATTGGACTTGGCAGATTTTGGCGTGATTCTAGGCATGGATTGGTTATATCCCTACCATGGGGTCATGGATTGCTTCTCCAAGCTTGTTAGTTTGTGTACACATGGTATTCCTCCTCTTGTGTGGCCGGTTTTGAAAGTCATTTTCCGAGAGGGGTCATCACTTTTCTGATGACACGATGGTTGGTAGGGAGTGGGTGTCTATCTTATCTTGTCTATGTCTGTGATACTAATGCTGACACTCCTCTTCATGAGTTGTCTCAAGACCCAATTTCTCAAGTCATGATAGAACCTACTACTTCCCACCAGTAGGTAAGCCTAACCCTTAGCCCGGAGCCATAAGCAACAAGCTACTTAACGGAAGCCAACAATAAAAAACTTATACCAAGCGAAGAACAGATAATCAATAGAAAATAATATAGGAATCATCCCAACACCTGGCATCAGTGAGTAATTGAGCATCTAATATGAAATAAGAGTACAAGGCTTTCACCATTACAAGACAAGTACAGCCTATATCTGAATACAATATAAAGACTAGGTCTAGCCAAAACAGATGAAAACCCATGAATCCATACCCTAGGAGCTCACTCTAATCTCTTAAATCCCAAGCTGCTACGTATTACTCCAAATCAACGGCGATAACTCAACTATAAATTGTAGGGGGTAGAAGTGTAGTATGAGTACCAAAAATGGTACTCAGCAGAAAACGGTCGACTGAGCTTAAAGATAGCACAAGCATAAATAACAAGTAATAAGAAAAACATAACACAAGTAGCTAAACAAGGGATACTAAGGTATTCAGGAAATAAAGAAGATAACTAGGGAACAAGGGGTAAGAAGTCGAGTCAAGAAAGCACCTAGATCGCAAGCCAACAACCAAGTCGTAAGCAACCAAGATACCAAGTCAACTACTCAGTGTTGAAAGGACCCAAAACCATAATTCTAAAGTTAAAACTTACAATGTAACAATAAAACAATGGCATAGAATAGAATATAGTCAAACAATAACCTAACCAGATCCCCATAAGCTTGAAAGGTACAAACATCAAACATAACCCAATCGGACCCCATAAACCGGAGGGTACAAACAACAAATAAGTATACTGATGATCGTCAATGCATATGAGTACAGGGTGAGCAACATAATCATAACTAACCATTCAAACCTCTAACCAGAGGTAATGGCCTCGAACTGCGAAGCATAAGCCTCAGACTAGGCATAACAGCCTCGAACCGTCAACATTAGCCTCGGAATGGAAATAATGGACTCGAACCAAGAGTATCAGCCTCAAAAGCAAGCATGAAAGGGCATCGCACCCAGTCAGTAAACTCCTAGGGGCGCTACAAGACCAAAAGCATGCATGAAAGGGTGTAGCGCCGATTAGTCAAGTAAAAACTAAGCACATCCCAGATGCCTCTAATATCTCAAGTATAAAAAGGAGCACATCCCTGACGCTCGTTATCTCAAAATATAATAAGTTAAGTGATCCAGTTGGTACAACTCCCGTTAAAACTAGTTAGAAAAAAAATCGAAGAAAATAGTATCTCATCATAAACAACAAATATGCCAATGTATGGGCTGGGATCGTACCACAAAATTTGTCAGAATGAGCAAACAATGCAATGCATCACTGTCATTCAACAAGGCAATCAAAATCAAATAATTATACAGCCAATGAAACCACACTATCAAAGCAAAGAGTACTAACCTGGGATCTAATTGGTCCTCACCTACGGCCTAGGTCCCAATAGTATAATTATAAGTCAATAAGGATACAACATACTACCACCAATCAACAAGAAAAGGGATCAAGAAATGATTTTAAATCAGTAAAGTGGGAGCATCCCCAAGGGACAACGCCCTACCCCAATCACACCGCTCAAGTCCTAGACTAAGAAAAGCTAGGACCAACCTGCGGCTACGTGAACTACTAAGGTCGCAATCATCAACACAAGAAGAACGACCCAAAACATGCCCTAAAGGGAGCAAATCATAACTACGAGGCGATACAACACAACTAAAATCATCTAATGTCCAGCCTAGTCTAAGGCAACCATAAATCAATCCTAGCAAGAATAAGCAAGACGATCCACTCCAAAAGCGAAGCCACAATCTAAACTAAGGATCCCAACACCCAAAATAAGCCCAAGGCTCCTACGGAATCAATAAATTATTGAATAATAGGAGGAAAGCTAAATACCCGACAAATACCATCTAAAATTACATGAAATATATATTAGGCATTACCTAAGAATCTTAATCAAGAATATATACTAAAGCCTACCACAAAGATGAACACTAGTGCTCCCAATCCACCACACACGAGCTATCCACATTAGCAACGCCTCTGAACATCACCAAACTATCAAATTATCAATCACAACGTCGCTACAGATGTTTTGACACTAAAATCACAACAATTGGAAATGGACCTAAAATTGAGTCAAAATGGGAATTGGGACCCACATGGGAAATTCCAAAATTGACTACGTGAAAACTTCCTAATCAAATAACTGAGTTTGTGCACCGAAACAGGGCTCAATTCCATGCCCGGAACAGCCCAAACCGCCATATGCAAAATTAATAAGAAAAAAAACTTAAGGCAGCAACTTCAAGCTAAAATTTACCTCAAACAAAGGTTTAATAACACAATTCAATCACTCCAACACATTTCTACAACCTCTAGGATCATATTGGACTTCGAATCACCTCAATCGGAACTTCCTAGCTCGAGATATCGAAGTTTTAGAATAAGGGTTGAAGCTGATTTTTTGCTATTTAAGTAGCAGCGATTCCAGTCGCTAAAAGATATATCTGGTCGCCAAAAGATAAATTCTGGTAGCTAGAAGTCTGCACCAGCAACACCAGATTTTGCAATTTTTTAAAGTCTCAAAACGGACCATTGAAATTCGCTCGGGACCCGATAAAAATAAACCAGATATGCTACCACACTAAATTTGACACTCTGAACTCAATGGAACCATCGAAACTTCCATACGAGCTCATTTCGATGAAAGTGGGTCCCACACCCAAGTTTTTTTTTGAGCTTAAAAACACTAGAAGGCTCCAAATGAGATAGAAAGCCTAGCGAACCACATAAAAGGTCATTCTAGACCAAACTTGAGGAGGTGGTTGGATTTACTCAAGGATTATGACATGAGTATTCTCTATCACCCAGGTAAGGCTAATGTTGTTGTTCATGCCTTGAGCAGGTTATCTATGGGCAGTACTTCTCATATTGAGGAAGACAAGAGAGAGTTAGCTAAAGATGTGCATAAACTTGTGCGATTGGGAGTTTGTTTAATGGCTTCCAATGAAGGAGGAGTGGTGGTGATGAATGGGGATGAATTGTCACTAGTGTCTGAGGTGAAAGAGAAACAGGACCAAGATCCTATTTTGCTTGAACTGAAGGCAAATGTTCATAAGCAAAAAGTGATGGCTTTCGAACAAGGAGGGATGGTGTATTGAGGTATCAAGGTAGATTGTGTGTGCCAAGGGTGGATGAACTCCAAGAGAGCATCATGGAGGAAATTCATAGCTCCAGATGTTCTATCCATCCAGGTTCCACAAATATGTATCATGATTTGAGAGAGGTTTAATGGTGGAGTAGTTTGAAGAAATGTATTGCAGAGTTTGTTGCTAAGCACCCAAATTGTCAACAAGTTAAGGTATAGCACCAGAGGTCTAGTGGTATGGCTCAGAATATAGAGATTCCAGAATTGAAATGGTAGATGATCAATATGGATTTTATTACTGGTTTGTCGCGGCCTCACAGGCAGCATGATTCCATTTGGGTGATTGTAGATCGAATGACTAAATCATCCTACTTTTTACCGGTAAAGACTATCCATTCAGCAAAGAATTATGCCAAGTTATATCTTCCAGAGGTAGGTAGAATTCATGGAGTTCTAGTGTCGATTATTTCAGATAGAGATGCACAATTTTGGAAGTCATTCCAGAAAGGTTTGGGTTCGAAAGTGAATTTGAGTACTGTTTTTCATCCTTAGACTGATGGTCAAGCAGAGCGCACCACTCAAACTTTGGAAGATATGTTGAGGGCCTGTGTGATCGATATCAAGGGTAATTGGGATGATCACCTACCTCTCATTGAGTATGCTTATAACAATAGTTACCACTCTAGAATCCAAATGGCTCCATATGAGGCTCTTTATAGGAGAAGATACAAATCTCCTATTGGATGGTTTGAGGTTGGTGAAGCTGGATTGATAGGACTAGACTTAGGTCATCAAGCTATGGAGAAGGTGAATGTTATTCAAGAAAGATTGAAAAAAGCGCAGAGTAGTTAGAAATCCTATACATATGTTAGGAGAAGAGAGTTAGAGTTTAAAGTAGATGATTGGGTATACTTGAAGTTTCACCCATGAAGGGTTTCATAAGACTTGGTAAGAAGGGGAAGCTTAGTCCCCAATATATTGGTCCTTACAGAATATCCAAGAGGATTGGTAATGTAGCTTATGAGTTGGAGCTACAACAAGAGTTAGCAGTAGTTCATCCGGTATTTCACATTTCCATGTTGAAGAAGTGTATGGGAGATCTTTCACTGATTATACCAACTGAAGATATTGGTATTAAGGATAGCTTATCTTATGAGGAAACTCCCGTTCAGATTCTAGATCGCCAGATTCGCAAGTTGATAACCAAGGAGGTAGCATCAGTCAAGGTTATGTGGAGGAATCATTTTGTTGAAGAAGCTAGTTGGGAAGCAGAGGAGGATATGAAGAAGAGGTACCTACATCTCTTCGAATCCGGAGAAATTCCAAATTATGGTACTAATCCTTTTCTTGGCATTTGTTTTAAGTTGGCATGTTATATTTACATTTTTGCTTGTTGGGTGTTTGAGCTGAATGTTAAGTGTTACACCCTTTGTCAACTTAGAGTAATCTCATTCGAGGACGAATGTTCCCAAGGGGGAGATATTCTTACACCTCGCTATTTGAAAGAGATAAAAATAGAAAGAATCAAATTTGGAAATAGAAAATCTGAAAATTTTGGCAAGTTATGCTAAGTATGAGTTTTGGGTCAACTTCAAACGACCATAACTCTTAGTACAGAATGTGTTCGGTGGGCTACAAGGTATCAAATGAAAGGTCTTGGAATCCTCTTTCCAACGCCACCAAGTTTTCTAATTTTCTAGCTCGTATAAGGAAGATATGCCCGTTTAAAGTCGGGTTGTCCATTTAAGGAAAGTTACCCTGATTTAAGAGGGGTATTTTGGTATTTTCCTTACCCAATCAAATCTAATTCGCGTTTAATAATTAATTAGGGGTCCAAACTGAATTGATTCAATTTAGCAATTACAATTCACACTAGGGTTTTTAGAAAAAAGTTCAAGAAGAGAAAAGAGGAGAAAGGTCAAGATTTCGTCGAGTTCTTGAGATTTGGTTGCGGATTTCGCAAAGGGTTTAATCCCAAAGAGGTATGTGAGTTCACATACCATTGGGTTCATTCACACACACGCCAATCATGTTAATTTCAGTGTAGTTTCGTCCTAAAAATTTGAAGGTTTGATGTTCTTGATTTGTGTTCTTGAATTTGCTTTCATTCTTGAATTAGGATGGAATTGATAAGTTTCTTGAGATAATCATATTAATTCTTAGAGTTTTTTTTAGTAGATTCTTGTTTACATGTATTGGGTATCTGAATCTAAAGAAATGTTGTGAAAAAGAATCGAATCTAATTGAATTAAGGTTAGAAAATAAGTTGAAAAATTTGTCGGAACCACCTTGGGGAGGGGTGGCGCAGCGTGCCACTGATGCGCTAGCTGGGCTGGTGTGGCGCGCCAGCAGGGCGCCAAAAAGGAGCCTCTGAACTTTAGGGGCTGGCACCCTATGCCAGCAGTGCCTCCGGGATGTCTGCCCCCACCTGTTTTTCGTCGTTTAGCCCGTCTATGTTCTCCTAAAGTGTACTATCACTTCCTATTGATTCTAACTACTCTAAACTATTTCTAAACATCTAGAAATTGTTCAGAACCATAAATAATTACCCTTGAATCTATAATTTCAAATTCAAGGTAGAGTTGAGAGTCAAGTCTTGAGAGTTCTACGAGTCATTTTAAAAGGTCGTTTGCAATTGTTTCACAACTTGTTTTAAATGACTTGAACACAAAGTTGAGAAGATTAGAGTGAGTTCATTTCTTTAAAATGATATATGGGAACTAAGTATTCCCAAAGAGTAATTGTTTTCACAATTAAAATAATAGGAAACACCAATTTCCAAATGAGTTTTCATGAGCAGTTTTAAGTTCCATCTCTTTTAAGAGATATGTTTTGAGTAATAACCTCAAACAACAGAGAAAGAGTTATGTTTTTAAACATATGAGCTGAGTATATTTTGGGAGTAGTATCGAGCACTGATATGGGGATGAGTTCATAATAACTGAAGTCTCCATAAACCATGTAGCCAACGTGGATAGAAAGGGTCATACTTTTTAGATGATTCTTTAATGCTCTTTAGCATAGACTAGTGGATCCACTAAGTTGAGGCGTTCTATATCCCGGCAAGATATAGGACAGTTTTGGTAGCATGGGCGAGACGATGTATCATCACATAGCTCATAGCAATGGTTCTCGGTTAAAGAATCTCCCATATAGAATTTATTTTTGTATTCTTATATACAACTGATATATTATTGTATTTTCCAATACTTTGAGATGTTATCTACTGTTTTAAATGCTTTATATAAATTGCATCTTTATTGTTGTTTATTTCTGCATTGAGTTGAGTATCCATGAGTTGAGTAAAGCTGAGGTAAGTGTTTCTTTCATATTCCAGTTCAAGCTCATGTATTGTTTAGATTTCCCCTCGCATGCTCGTACATTCAATGCACTGACGCCATTTGGCCTGCTTCATTTTATGATGCAAATACAGGTAACTAGGATCAGCATCCAGCTCCTCGTTGATCCAGTCGAGCATTTTAGAGTCATTTGGTGAGCCTTCTTGCTTTTTGGAGGACCCTTTTTATACTTCTTTGTCATTTCAGTTGTTAGGATGATCGGGGGATTGTTTCGACATCCTTCATAGTATTAGAGGCTTCATAGACAATTAGACATTAGTAGTTCATTAGTCTTATTCATTTCAGTTGTTTTGTTATAAGACTTAGATTGCCTTATTGGCCAGCAAATGTTTCATTTACAACATTCTAGTTTATTTCATAAATTTATCTTTGTTGAGTAAAGTCTTCTACAGTGTAGTAAGCCAGGCCAAGGGTTCGCTTGGGGCCAGCAATGGTTCTCGAGTGCCAATCCCGCCTAGGGTGTAGGCACAGCGCATGACAAACTTGGTATCAGAGCACAAAGTTCAAGAGTCCTAAAGAGTCTATGAAGTCGTGTCAGTAGAGTCCTAGTTATCGGTGTGCAACGCGCCACATCTATAATTAGGAGGCTGCAACATTTAGGAACTATCTCACTTCTTTCATATTTATTTCATGTGATAGAGTTAATCTCTATAAAGTTTCTTTCTAACTCGTGCTTGCGCGTATCTTTCAGATCATACCTCCATGAAGAGTTGTCTGATGTCGTCCTGCTAGGAGGATTGTTGAGGAACAAGGGGTACCTAATGCACCTGAAATGCAACCCCAAGGAGAGGTCACCAATTTTGAGTTCCATGAAGCCATCCGGATGTTGAGCCAAGTTGTGACCAACCAAGCTGGGCAACAAGGAGAGAATCATCAGGAAGTGGCTGATACTTCTAGGATATGTGACTTCTAATGGATGAATGCTCCAAGCTTCATTGGTTCAAGCATTACTGAGGATTCGAAAAACTTTGTAGAGGAATTGCAGAAACTGTTTTGAGGTTATACATGTTGTTGATGCTGAGCTAGTTGAACTAACTGCATACCAATTGAAGGGTGTCGCTAGAATATGGTTTGATCAATGGAAAAAGAATAGAGATGAAGGTGCACCACTTGTGAGTTAGGTTATATTTGAGGAGGCCTTCTTGGGGCGTTTCTTTCCCCGTGAACTGAGAGAAGTAAAGGTACGAGAGTTCCTCACTCTTAAGAAGGAATCTATAAGTGTTCATGAGTACAGTCTGAAGTTCACCCAACTTTCCCGCTATGCTCCGGAGATGGTTGCTGACATGATGAGCTAGATGAGTTTGTTCGTTGTTGGGTTGTATCGTCTATCAAGTAAGGAAGGAAAGGCAGCTATGCTGATAGGAGATATGGACATAACAAGGCTGATGATCCATGTGCAACAGGTCAAGGAGGACAAGCTAAGGGATAGAGAAGAGTTTAGAAACAAGAAGGATAAGACATCAGGGAATGAGTTCGGGCAACAAAAGGGTAATGTGAACTGGTCTTCTTTCCAACGTAAGCAAAAGGGACCTGCTACATCATCTGCTAGTGCACCTGCACCAAAAAACAGAGGTGAGTTCAATAATCAGAATTCATAGAATTTCAGAGCTTGACCTGCACAGTCTCAAGGTAGTGTGGCACAAGGAGGTAATTGGACTCCTACATGTGCTAAGAATGGTAGGAACCACGCAGGGGAGTGTCATGAGGGCTCCACTGGTTGTTTCAAGTGTGGTCAAGAGGGTCACTCCATGAAAGAGTGTACTAAGAACAGGCAGGGCAGTGGAAATAGGGGCAATAGAGCCAATCTTCTTCAGTTGCTCCACCAGACAGAGCTGCACCTAGAGGAGCTACTTTAGGGTCTAGCGGAGGATCAAACCTCCTATATGATATCAGTAGTCACCAAGAGCAAGAGAATTCGCCAGATGTTGTCACTGGTATGATCAAAGTCTTTACTATTGATGTTTATGCTTTGCTAGATCCAGGAGAAAGTCTATCTTTTATGACTCCTTATATTGCCATGAATTTTGATATTCTTCCTGAGCAACTTCTTGAGCCCTTCGGTGTTTCTAACCTATTGGTGAGTCTATTTTTGCTGAGAGAGTTTATCGTGATTGTACAATTTATGTCAATCACAAGAACACCGTGGCTGACTTAGTTGAGTTAGATATGGTAGATTTTGATGTCATTCTAGGTATGGACTGGCTTCATTCATGTTATGCCTCAGTTGATTGTAGAACCCTAGTTGTTAAGTTCCAGTTTCCTAATGAGTCAGTCATTGAGTGGAGGAGTAGTTCAACAGTGCCTAAGGGTCATTTTATTTCGTACCTTAAGGCAAGAAAGTTAGTTTCCAAGGCTTGTGTCTATCACTTAGTCCGAGTTAAAGACTGTAGTGTTGAGACACCTCATATTTAGTCAGTTCTAGTTGTGAGTGAGTTTCCAGAGGTCTTTCCAGAGGATCTTCCCAGAGTCCCTCCTAAGAAAGAAATAGAATTTGGTATAGATATTCTTCCCGTTACTCGTCCTATCTCTATTCCGCCATATAGAATGGCTCTAGCAGAGTTGAAAGAGCTAAAGGAGCAATTGAAAGATCTCCTTGAGAAAGGTTTTATTTGACCAAGTGTCTCACTTTGGGCGCTCTGGTCTTATTTGTGAGAAATAAAGATGGCTCTCTTAGAATGTGTATAGATTACCGTCAGTTGAACAAGGTTACTACAAGAATAAGTATCCTCTTCCGAGAATTGACGATCTCTTCGATCAACTTCAGGGTGCACTTGTTTTTCTAAGATAGACCTCAGATCTGGCTATCATCAGTTGAGAGTAAGAGAAAGTGATATCCCTAAGACAGCTTTCAGGACCTATATTGTCATTATGAGTTCCTAGTTATGTCCTTTGGTTTGACCAATGCTCTTACAGCATTCATGGACCTTATGAACAGAGTATTTAAGCCTTATTTAGATATGTTTGTTATCGTATTCATTGATGACATTCTAATCTATTCAAGGAGTGAGGAAGATCATGCTAGTCATCTCAGAAGAGTTCTCCAAACTTTAAAGGATAGAGAGTGGCATGCCAAATTCTCTAAGTGTGAATTTTGGCTTGACTCTGTGGCATTCTTAGGCCATATTGTCTCTGGTGATGGAATTCGAGTTGACACTCAAAAGATAGAAGCAGTGCAGAACTAGCCTAGACCCAGTCTCCAACTGACATTAGGAGTTTCTTGGGATTGGCTGGCTATTATAGAAATTCTGTCGAGGGGTTCTCATATATTTCATATCCTCTGACCAAGTTGACTCAGAAAATAGTTAAGTTTCAATGGTCTGAAGCTTGTGAGAAAAGCTTTCAGGAATTGAAAAAAGCGGTTGACTACTGCCCCAGTATTGACCTTACCAAAGGGTACGCAAGGTTTTGTGGTATATTATGATGCGTCCAGAGTCAGTTTGGGTTGTGTGTTAATGCAGAATGGCAAAGTTATAGCTTATGCCTCCAGACAGCTTAAGATTCACGAAAGGAATTACCCAACCCATGATCTAGATTTGGCTGCTGTAGTTTTTTCTTTGAAAATATGGTGTCACTATCTTTATGGTGTTCATGTAGATATGTTCACTGATCATAAGAGCCTCCAATATGTATTTATTCAGAAAGAGTTTAATTTCCGATAGAGGAGGTGGTAGGAGTTACTCAAGGATTATGACATGAGTATTTTTTATCACCCAGGTAAGGCTAATGTTGTTGCTGATGCCTTTGAGCTATGACTTGCATGATTGGGAGTTCGTTTAATGGATTCCAATGAAGGAGGAGTGGTGTTGATAAATGGGACTGAATCGTCACTAGTGTCTGAGGTGAAAGAGAAACAGGACCAAGATCATATTTTGCTTGAATTGGAGGTAAATGTTCATAAGTGAAAAAGTGATGGCATTTGAACAAGGGGGAGATGGTGTATTTAGGTATCAAGGTAGATTGTGTGTACCAAGGGTGGATGAACTCCAAGAGAAGATCGTGGAGGAAGCTCATAGCTCCAGATACTCTATCCATCCGGGTTCCACAAAGATGTATTGTGATTTGAGAGAGGTTTATTGGTGGAGTAGTATGAAGAAAGGTATTGCAGAGTTTGTTCTTAAGTGCCCGAATTGTCAACAGGTTAAAGTAGAGCACCAAAGGCCTGGGGGTATGGCTCAGAATATAGAGATTTTGGAATGGAAGTGGGAGATGATCAATATGGAGTTTATTACTTGTTTGTCGCGGTCTCGCAGGCAGCATGATCCCATATAGGTGATTGTAGATCGAATGACTAAATCATCCCACTTTTTGCCAGTAAAGACTACCCATTGAGGAGAGGATTATGCCAAGTTATATCTTCAAGAGGTAGTTAGAATTCATGGAGTTCCAGTGTCAATTATTTCAAATAGAGGTGTACAATTTACTGCATAATTTTAGAAGTCATTCCAAAAAGGCTTGGGTTCGAAAGTGAATTTGAGTACTGCTTTTCATCCTCAGACTGATGGACAAGCAGAGCGCACCATTCAGACTTTAGAAGATATGTTGAGGGCCTGTATTATCGATTTTAAGGGTAATTAGGATTATCACCTACCTCTCATTGAGTTTGCTTATAACAATAGTTACCACTCTAGCATCCAAATGGCTCAGTATGAGGCTTTTTATGGGAGAAGATGCAGATCTCCTATTGGATGGTTTGAGGTTGGTGAAGCTAGGTTGATAGGACCAAACTTAGTTCATCAAGCTATGGAGAAGGTGAAAGTTATTCAAGAGAGGTTGAAAACAGCGCAGAGTTGTCAGAATCCTATACAGATGTTAAGAGAAGAGACTTAGAGTTTAAAGTAGATGATTGGGTATACTTGAAGGTTTCACCCATGAAGGGTGTCGTGAGATTTGGTAAGAAGGGGAAGCTTAGTCCCCCATATATTGGTCCTTACAAAATATCTAAGAGGATTGGTAATGTTGCTTATGAGTTGGAGCTACCACAAAAGTTAGCACCTGTTCATCCGGTATTTCACATTTCCATGTTGAAGAAGTGTATGGGCGATCCTTCACTGATTATACCAACTGAAGATATTGGTAATAAGGATAGCTTATCTTATGAGAAGATTCTCGTTCAAATTCTAGATCGCCAGATTCGCAAGTTGAGAACCAAGGAGGTAGCACAGTCAAAGTTCTATGAAGGAATCAATTTGTTGAGGAAGCTACTTGGGAAGCTGAGAAAGATATGAAGAAGAGGTACCCACGTCTCTTAGAATCTGGAGAAATTCCAAATGAACGTACTAATCATTTTCTTGGCATTTGTTTTAAGTTGGCATGTTGTATTTGCATTTTTGCTTGTTGGGTGTTTGAGATGAATGTTAAATGTTACACCCTTAGTCCACTTAGATTAATCTCATTTGAGGACGAATTTTTGGTGAGTCCACAAATTGGACTCATTTAGGGCTGTATTTTAATATAAATTGTGTCCTCAAGTGCTTATTTTATCTCAATATCTGATGAAAACCTTTGAGTTTCTAGAATTTGAAGTTTGAAGGAAAGCATGGACACTACTTCGCAAAAAGGAACGAAACTTAAAAGAACGAGATAATGAAGGCCTGAGGATCGCCAACTCCACTTGGCGAATCGCCGAAGGGTCTCACTTCGCCTTTTGTTCCAATGTGCTGAGCCCTGAAGGAGAGGATCAAGTCGGTGGAAAAAGGGAGCAGTCGGCGCATCGCCGAGGATTTTCGCGAAGCAGTACTATGTCACCAAATGACCCAGAGCACGACGATGCCGAAGGGTGGTGCAAGACGGTGATGAACTACACCAAAGGGTGAATTGCCGAGTTTATTGATGGTTCCTACTAATGTCGCTGAATGATCCGCCACAGCAGAAATTTTTAAAAATTATAAATACTCGTTGAGAGTTATAGCTTAGTATCAGTTTTTGTAGTATCATTAGACAATATAATTTTAGTACTTTTTATTTTTACTCTCAAGTTTGGAGAGGGGTTTGGAAACTTGAAGAAAGGAGTTCATCTTCCCCAAGTTGGAAGTGGGTCTTCTATATTCTTCTTCCTTCGCTAAAATCAAGGTTTAATTTCTTATACCCATTTGATTTCATTATCATTTTAGGTGTATTTTGTTATTTCTTGATGTATGGCTAAAAACCCCCATTGTTGGGGTGTGATTTAGCAAATACGTGTTGATATTATTCTTGGATCTTGCTTGATGATAGATTAGATGTAATTTAATGGTGATTTCACCTAGTGGTTGTGGTTTAATGTAATGTATTTGTAGTTGCAAATACAAAGCCACTTATGTGTTTTTGGCTTTCTCGAGAGGGACGTCGCGAAACCAAGACCATTAGACTAAAGGCCTAAGGAGTGGGTCGACATGAGGTTCTGCCCGAGAGGGTGAGCCCTAGTCCCATATCCTAACACTCAGCTTGAAAGAGTGAGTGGGGTAAGGCGTAGGATGTTCTTTATGCGGCAAATGGGTGTCCAAGTGGAACGCATTTGAAACGGGGTAAGTTGCCCGAGAGGGAACTTATTTCCATCTAAAACTTTGCCTAGTCACTATTATCTTTCAAATTTCTTATCGAAAGCATGTACCCAACTATTTATCTCGAATTGTATTGTGGTCACACCCCAAGAACTCTTCCCCATACTTGATTCTCTAGTTATATTTTTTGTCCTTGCTATACTTGTGACAAAAACCCCAAATTGATATTTGACACTTTTGTGTCCCCCTTTGATTTACAATGTTTTTCATCGTTTATGTCTTGAGCTAAGACTAGTTAGAACGTAATTTTATTTTTCTATTAATTCTCAAAACCGCTCCCTTGGGACACAAGTTGGGTTACTATACTATTGCACGATTCATAGACACTTGTACTGGAAGTTATGTCGTTGATTACAAAATTCGCAAAACATCAAATGGCACCGCTGTCGGGGAGTGGTGTTACTTGAGAATTTTTAGATTAATAGAATGCTTGTTCTTCTTAGTGTAGCTTTACTAATGTAACTTTTAGTCTTGTTTTGTTATTTGTGTAAACATTTCAGAAAGCATGAGTGTTAACGGTAGAAATGGTAGCCAAGTGGGCCACTAGGATGACATCGGTAACCTCAACGATGTCCAAGAGCCAAATGTCAATGACCCCCATCTCATGGGAGGTGTTGGAGCCCTCCTCTGGGGGGGGGGGGGGGGGGGGGGGGGGGGGGGGGGGGGGGG